>VZRF01010024.1:845877-912753 GCA_013396875.1 Vireo altiloquus
CCCTTCCCTTCCCTGTGATAGAAACGGCACAGAGAATTTTATTTTCTTGGAGTAAAAACCTCTTACAGAAGACAGACACTTCTGTAGCAAGAAAGGTCTTTAAGAGAGCATTTATGAGTTTAAGAACAGACCCTGCTCCAATGGGAGACAGAAATGGAGCTCCTGTGTGAAAAAACTTACATTCTTTGTAGAAGGCATTTTTTTTTATTTTATGTTACTAATTCCTTACCATTTCCAGATGATGGCCTATTTTTAAAAAAGTAATTTTAGATTAAGATGTTACATGAGAAGACTCAAGAAAAATCTTATATTTACCTGTTGATAGTCTTCAGATACTAAAATAAATCCATTGTTATCTATTAGGTAACAGTTGATTGTCTGAAAAATAATAAAACACTATTTAAATTTTTGATTTTAGGATACAGCAAAAAGTTAATTGTATACTTTGCTTCTAAGTCAATTCTAAATGGGTAAAACCTTCAGGTTGTTACGGGGTTTTACATAAATTCTAATTGAGTATAGTCTTGACTTATGGGATATTATCCAATATAATCTTTATGCATTTTTTTCATGCAAAACAAAACAAAGATGTGTACAGAATAGGAGAATAATTACTAACAAGGTAATTACAAACAAACATAAAAAAAAGACCCTATGTTTTCATAATCCATTCTTAAAAGTTTTCCCCTGTAACAAAGTTTGCAAAGGCACAGAACCTTGGTGTTCCTGATGGCTTCTCCTGTGTTTGGATAAAAACATCAGCGCAATGTCATTACCCTAATGATGTATTAATGAAAACACAGTGTCAGCCTGCAGAACCAACAGGGGACCAGGTAATATTTTTTAATTTGTTCATTGGGGGATGGGACCAGAAACTTCTGTAAAAGAGGCCCCACAGGTCTCCTAAAGCTATTCAAATTGTATTTTTAATTGGGAACTGGATTTAGAAGTAGGACTGTTAGCTTTTCGTAGGTCAGACGTCTGAACTGTATAAAACGAGGTAAAGCCAAACCAGTGCTTCCCTCCACACACACATGTACCATTTTAACCTCACGGAATTACTTGCTACAGGCAAAGTTTTAATTACTGCACTTCAGAGTTTAAACATAAGGTTCAACTCAAACCCTGAAACCCTGATATAACTCAGTTTCTCCTCAGTATTGCCAAATACCTATCTCAGTGTTAAATCTTTATTGTGTTTCTATTGTTGCTCTAAATCAGCAAACATTTTTATCCTTGCTTATTGAATTTTCTATGGCATTTGTGGAAAAGGGGGAAAAAAAGCAGAATGGCTTTCAATGTAGGAATCCTCCTGGCTTTGTTTTTAATTCAAAACCTTTCCTGCTGCAAATGGGCTGTACAGAAATATGACAAAAGATGCTTTCTGCTACACGCTGTGCATCCAGCAAAACCTCTGTGCTGTTTCAGGGAGGAAAGCAGCCCCATGCAGTAGTAGCTGTGCAAGATGTGAAAATGTAGTCTGATGTTTCCAAAGATGCTTAAATGTGCCTGATTCTCATTCCGGCAACATGTTAGTAGTGGTCTGTGGGGCCAAAGAACAGGGGAGATCTGCACAAATGCTGGCTTGAAGTAGAGTTTTTTGAAAAAACAAAAGCTAAAATCAGGCAAAAGTTCAGAATGAACATAATTCCCTAATGCAAATGCGGTATTTTCATTCTAGTATGAGAACCCAAGCTACAGGCATCCCCAGTGACAGAAAACTTGTCAAAAAGGAAGCTAAAACAACTAATTTTCAACCTTTGATCTGCCAGAAAGCCCAAAGCTGGCAAATGCAATGTGAAAAGCTGACGATGCAGGCAGAGAACTGAGTGGAGCTGATGCACTCAGAAGAGGCAGCTCCTCAGCCTCAGTGGTGTGTGAGGGATGGAATTTCAGGAGGCTCTAAGAGCACAACAGCATTCTCCCCAAAGTCGGCCAGATACCTCCCACTGACTGGATGGGGACGGGAACTGAGTCAACAGAGAGATCTTTTGAGGATACATATTTGCAGCCCTCATGCAGGAAGGATTAATCTAAAGATACGGCTTCAGAGACAATATTTCTAGATAATACAGAAAATAAACAGATGAAATTGTGTTGGACAAGAAAAAGGCTTGATTTCATAGTTTATGGCTGATGTGCTCTTGGGATTAGTGGCCACGTCTCAAATCTCTAAGATTTGGTCATTCACTAGCACAGTTCAGACCTTTAAAAGGTACTAATTTTTTAGCACTGTTATTGGAAACAGGCATAATGCAATAAATGGAATCTATATGTATTTTTTTTGTGGAATGTGAAGATAAGAGGGTTTCTATTTCAATCCATTTTAGAAATATTAACTAGGAAAAAATTATTCATTCAGGACCATTCATTCACCACTTGCCAGCAAGATAAATAACCTTCAGTATTCATCACTTTGTAAAAGAAACAGCTTGTAATTTATCTCTAGCACTGACAAAGGGCAGCAGGATGCATTCACTCATTATTAGCAAATCTCAACCAGATTTCTGATACAAGATTAATGCATGGAATATTTTCATAGAGTAGAGCTTTATGAAAGAGGTCTAATTCACAATGTTTCACAGGTATTGGAAGTGAACTATGGTCAGGTTTGCCCAAAGGTTCAAGTTCAGTGAATTTCAGATTTCAAGGGGAGCGTTCCATAGGTGGAGAGTCCCTGAGCTTGTAAAACCGTAGGCATGAAGTCCAGAATAAACACAGCAAGAATGTTAACTGAGGTCTGAGAACACATCTGAATTGCAGTAACTTTGATCCAGTTCAAGTCCTCTATGTATTTTTCACAGCTCCAGTATACAATAACAGTAATGGAATGTAACGTGGGTTAAGAAACCAAAAATTAAAAAGAAAGGAAAAAGGACATTGAAATAAAATGCGAGGCATCAGGAAAACAATAATAAATGAGCAAATTCAAAGCTCTCAAGAAAATTAAAAGTATTTTTAATTAATAGGTTGTCTCTATTTTAGGATCAAAGGTATCACACACTCATCAATTAATTCCCTTTATTTTTAATGAATTATACTTACAATTAATGTGTTACTAATAATAGTCATTAATATTTATTGAATATTGTGCCATTCAATAGGCATTAATGTCTTCATGTTTACTTTTAATTTACACCAGACTCACCAGAGGAGCTGTGATATTTGTTTGAATCCTATCAACAGAGTGTTTTGTCATTAAGAGAAAGTCTGGAATCTCTAACTCAGCAATGTTCATGTTATTACTAAATTACTTCATATGATTATATGGTTCCTGCTAGTGTCCAGCTGACGACTTTAAACTGCTAGTGGTTTGTTTGTTTTTTTTTTTTTCCATTAATAATAAAGTAGTAAACAAATGCCTTATCACTGCTTCAAAATATTTCCCAAACTGGATTCACAAAGCAGAAATTATTGCCACACATGTTTGAGGTACTGGAGTCAACCTTGTAATTCAGTGGATATCTGTAACAGATATAACAAAAGCATCACTATCTAAATAGTGTGATATTTACATCAAAAGGTCATAATGTACAAATTAAGTTTGTCAACTTTATCTTCTACTGCAGTAGAGGTATACATGGAAAAAAATCTGTTAAATACTTACTTCATCATCACAACTTATAGCACATCTGCCATCGAGAGATGCACACTAAAGATGATACAAAAAAAACCAATAAAAAGCTTTCAATTCTTAGTTGATGATTACAAAATTAAAAATTTTATAAATGCATATGAGCAAAATTTTAAAGGAGTTGATATTGATTACAACTTTATTTTTATCTAAATTAATTCTAAAAATTACAAGCAAACTTTTGAATTGTTCACCAAACGTGTTCTGTTCCTATCTGCAGAGAAAGGGTTCATTCACACTGTAACAATTTTAACTGCTTTAAACACCACAATCTCCTCCATACTCTGGAATCTTTGAGACCATTCGTGGAGCTGATGATTCTCCAATACAGGTGGGTTAGGGTTTATTTTCTCTAACAGCACAGTTCCAATCGATTCTCAAACTAGGGATGGCACCTCCCAGCCTTCAGAAAGTACCTGATTATCCTCTTCAGTGAGTACAAATTCTACCCCTGAATGGTTTAGGTTAAGTTTATTGAAGGCTGAGAGTGCCAGCCATGATTCAGTAATGTGATTTTGATAATTAATCTATGTGATCCCACAGTTACTGAGTGTTAGAGAGAAAACCTAAGTGAAAAGTCATGATTCTGCTGTCACTGGAAACAAATATCACACTTTTTTTTACTGTTTACATTTTTTTGTAAGGGAGAAAACCCACATTCCAACAAAGTAACTCTTTATGTACTGGGACCTAAAATTAATAAACTTTCTAATTTT
Source organism: Vireo altiloquus (assembly GCA_013396875.1). Lineage (NCBI taxonomy): Eukaryota > Metazoa > Chordata > Aves > Passeriformes > Vireonidae > Vireo > Vireo altiloquus. The sequence continues at coordinate 850,228 of VZRF01010024.1, forward strand.
TTCCAGAAATCAAGCAACTCTTGTTCACCACTGAATTCTTTTCTGTAATGATGAACCCAAATGTTAAACCAGAACAAGTCTTCCAATACATTGTTTCTTTACAACAGTTTGCTTGTGACAAGATCATCACTTCCACACTTAAAAACCTGTTGTAGATCCAATGAAAGGAAAACTTCAATTTAAAAGATACCTGTCTGCTTGCAGTCCAAAATTTCCGCTGGAAAAATTCAAGTTTCATCTGGATGCCTACAGCTGGGAAAAACAAATATAAATAAATAAACCCAGCATGTTTAGTTCCTTTAAAATTATTCTTAAAAATTATTCAGAAAGAAAAGGTTTCATAATTAAAAGAGAAAGTTAAGGCATAAAATATAAAACACATCTAATTAAATTGATGAGACCGCACAGTCCTATTTTGAACCATTTAAACAGAAAGATGCTGCTTGTATAATGTGAAAAATACACATGGATAAAAAAAGAAATCATTCAAATTGCATGTCTCCATAATTTACATCAAACATCTACAAGATGAACATATTTATGTTCACACCAATCTTATTTATATTTCCCTGGTACCAATATAACAGCTGTAGGGAACACACACAATGTGTTTTCTGATGAAACCCATGAAGATTTGCTGAAACAACATGAAAATGTTGGTTAATATTTCAAGTGATGATTTTTTTTTAAGTCATTGAATCCATAAATTATCGGTGGAACAGAGGAAGCACTAAAAATATATTTGAAAGAGTTGAAGTTAAGAGTATTATGTGTAATTCTGTCAAAGGAAAAAATTCTGGCAAATATTACAGGGTTTCAATTTTTTTAAAAAAATTATATGAATGATAATGGTTGCAATTTTTAAAAGTAAATATTCGAGATACTACTGGTTTAAATTATGTATTTCTCATAATCTCAAGTGGGATTATGTTTTTCCAAATATCAGTGAACTTTCTTCCAGCCTAGTCTGATGTTCCTCTCACTGTTTTTATTGAAGAGCAACATCATGTACTGAGGTTTGCAGAAGCTCCAAAAGCAGTTGATTCTTCTGATTTCACCTGCCTAAACTGAGAGAATTCAAAAAAGTTTTAAAAGTCTGAAGACCTAACTTTTAGCATAATCATGTTTTTTTTTAAAAAACAAAGTCTCAAAAAAAAAAAAGCTGTTTTGGAAAACTGAATAAAATTTCATTTATTCATTCCTCCTCTAGGGTCTACAGCAGGAATTGTTTAAAAACATATTTACATTTAGATTATTGGTACTTGCTTTTACAAATGCACACACACTGATGTCATGCACATATTTCATTTTGTGTTAGCAGGTAGAGAAAAGTATGTGAAATGAAATATGCAATGAACCGATACAATGGGATATGAAATTACATAAGGAATTGCCTTTTAGAGCGGGCTATAAATATTTTTCTGTTATCTCTAACTGATGAAATTTTTGCTTAAGAAAGAAAGTTAGAGAAATCCAGTTCTCCTTTTGAATGAACACCAGTGGAGACTCTCTCCAGCTACATTTTATTATTTTATTTATTTATTTTATTAATGTTCTGGTCCATGACAAGATGCTCTCTGACAGCCATGCAGCACAGGTTTGTTCCATCTACTGCTCACCTTTGAGTTCATTCCTAGCACATCCTACCTGCTTTTTCTGAAATGCAGGCAAAACACACACACACACTTTGAGGAGCTTTCCACAAGGGAATCACAGCACTCCTGGATGCTGTGTCAGCCTGGGAAAGGTCAACCTCGTGTGCTTGTGACAGGCAGAGATGTGTGCACTGTACTTAGACGTTGTTCATTTAAGGTCCTGGTAAGGTAGAGCCCTTTGGAGTTTTCACTGTTAGAGACACCAGCACCCAGAAAAGGAGTGTTCCAGAAAACAGGTAATGATAATTAATGAAAGTGCAATAAACATTAATTAAAAAGTTAAAACTCTTGTTCTCCCCTAACAAAATGATATCTATATACAAATTTGAGCAAGATTTTGGACTAGATGAGCTCATGAGATCCCTTGCACTCTAAATTATCTTATGATTCTGATTTAGGTGTAAATGTTTTGTAGAAAAGTGGTAACTTTACAACTCAGAACCTTCCTTACAGACAAAGAAAGTCAATAGGCCCTGAAAGTTTTCCTGCACAAAACATACCACACATCAGAATCTGGAACAGTAACAAGATAATTACAGCAAAGCTCATCTATAAAAGATTCCATATGCATGTTTGCACAATGGAATGCCGCAGCATAACAACAATTGAAGTGCTGGGATTAATTTCTATGAAATGCAGAGCATCCCTCTTCATGAGGAGGAGAAGAGGCAGCTGCAGGCTTCAGAGTACCAACTCTAAGATTTTGGTGCTTTCTTGGACAGACTGTGAGAAAATAAAAGACAGTGAGGAATACTGGGCTTGCTCCCACTTGAGCAGATTCCACAATTTCAGCAGTAGTGTAATTTGTGCAGAAACTGAAGGTCCAGGCATTACCAATTTAGTTACTGCCTACCTTAAAAAAAACAAACCAAACCAAACCAGTTTACTTCTCTACCTCCAACCAAACCAAACCAAACCAAACCAGTTTACTTCTCTACCTCAAACCAAACCAAACCAAACCAAATCAGTTTACTTCTCTACCTCAAACCAAACCAAACCAGTTTATTTCTCTACCTAACTTTGCAAAGATCTGTATCTTTAATCTCTGAGGTACAAAGCCATTGAAGAGGGTAAAACAGAAACCATCTACTCTGGTCAAGGCAATACAACATTACAACAGCAACATTTTGACATATTCCCATTGTGAAGTAATTCCTCAATTAGAGTTTTGAAATCTTTTCACTTGGTATTAAATAATGAACTACTATGATGTCAACTACACGATGGCTGGACTTGACTTCCAGTTGGGCTCGATGATCTAAAGAGTCTTTTCCCATCGAAACAATTCAGTGATCTGTACCTGTGCTTGCAGGATAGGAGGAACAAGTACATCTCATAAACATGGCATGGTGAAGGCAGTTTTAGAATGAGGCAGGTTTTTTGAGAGTCTATCTTAATGTGAAATTTTAATATCACAGGTTTTTCTTATTTACACATTGTTCTTTGCAGAATTTTTCCCTGTCACAGAATGAGTAGCTTCTAAATATTCTGTATTCTACATAATATATAATAAATGAAAATTACCAATAGTTCCCAAAATTCAGCTAAAAATTATTTGAATGCCTCTAGATTTGAAAGAATTAACAGCGTTACTGTATAGGAAAATAATTTTCTTTTCAACCCCTCATGTGATACTAAAACACTTTGGCAGGCGTTTCCCTCCTGAGCTTTCCAAGAATTTTGTGACTAGAAGACGACATTTTTTTGTCTGGTCATTTAATGCCATGAGAACTATTCAAATATACTTCAAAAGGTTTTTGAGCCAATATGTTCTTTTGAGCAATCCCTAATCCTTCAGCACTTGAGAACTTCAGAATAAAATATTTGTGCTCCAAGCCACCCAACATTTAAATCTATGTTTTTCAAACTGGCTACATTTGGGGGAAAAAGGAAACAGGAAAACTTCAAAATTTTATCTCCCGTGCCACTAATTCATAGTTTAGCCTTCTAACAGCTACCACAGTGATTTAGATCAAAAAGCTGTAATTGCACTGAAATTTTTCTACATATTGTTCGGGAAGGCACGCAGAAAACTGCCACAAATTACAAAAACTCTACCTGAGCTTTGTGTGGAACATACATTTCAAAGTATATTCTTCCACATTTTAAGGCTTGGCTCAACCAAAATGGCCAAAGGATCAAAATTGTTTGTCTTCAGCCAGGAAAAGATGAGTTTTGTGTTCACTGCTGCCTTTTCTCTGATGCCACAGAGGAGGGTGGGCTGGAGCTGCAGGAGGGCAGAGGAGGGCAGGCAGGAGAAGAATTGATGGGAACTGATGAAGAAGTATTTTTTTTTTGTTATGTAACACAAAAATGTGTCATTTCAAACTAATATTGCAAATCCAATTTTTTGTTTTAATCACATTAGCAAATTTACTTAGGTGATTAAAATAAATGCTTTCAATTCTGTCTATGGAAAACAATTATTAACTCCCTGAGATTTCTTCCCTCTGTTTAATAAGGGGGCTTCTATTTTGTAGTGCAGACCCTGTGAAATAACAGATGGTTGAGAACAACAAAGTTAAACTCTTGCCTCAGTGATAATTATTGTTAAATAAGTAATTTCCTTATGCATCAATTCCATGGCTGAAGGTAATATTTTACTCTCTCAGTGGGTTGCTTTCAGGATGGAAGTACTGGGAAGTGCTCAAACGCTGCATGGCTCAGGGCTGCTGAGTATCGAGGCAAACAGGAAGGAAGACAAAAAAGTACTCAGAATAGATCAGGATTGCTTGTGTTCATTTCAATACCCACAGTTAAGTAAATAGACAGAAAGATAAGGAAATCCTTCCTCGACAAATTACTTCTGAGCAAAGAATTAGAATCCTCCTTAGGTTCTAAGTAAAAAGAATAATTTCCTACTTAAAATAAGAGAGGAAAATAGATTAGACTGATTTATTTCAGGCAAGAGAGGAGCTGAGTCTCCCTATAAACCTGACAAATGGATTCCAAATACACAATTGTAGGAAAAAGTAGTAAAAGCTAAAGGGATTTCCATTCTCTGAAATACCTATGCACTATTACACTGTATATAAGCACTAGATCAGCAAGGTCACAAAAGTATCTTAAGGTCTCCATTCCTTTTCCCACAGAATACAGTAGAGATTAAGACTCTTTCTCATACATAAAAGATGCCTAAAATCTTGAGGACATTTTGTCCTCTTATTTCGGATAAAATTATGTTAAATGAGGTTTAACTTGGCTTCAAAATAAGAAATCTTGGATGCAGACTTGTAGCAGGATTATTTTTCAATCTGTTTCACCTTTGAGAATTGAGCTTAGACTCTTTAAGACTCTTTCTCCCTCCCAGTATTAGCTCTGATTATCATTTTTAAAACATCTAATAACTACATGCTATCCAGAAGACACTTTAATACTTAAAAAAAAAAAAATTGCAATTCTATTTGTGCTATAAATCTGTTTCAGTTCAAAATCTGTCTTCAGTGTTTAGCTCAGGCAAGGAAGGAGACATTGACTCTACACCCCAGTGCATTGTCCTGAGAAGTAAACACCATAACTGTAAACAACAGCCAGTGCAGATTAATACAATACTCTCAACACTAAAGATGATCAAAAACCTTATAAAAATAGGTGTTTTATGTAGAATAATTGAAAACGAAATCTAGATATTTTTCTTCCCCCAATTCTGAGAAGTCTTAGCTAACGAAATTAGAGGTACTCCAACAGGAACTCTCCGACAATAATATCTTTATGTAATAAGCAACAAAGTTATGCTCCAGTATCACCCAGCATAGCTGTACTCTCAGTGACACGCATTCCTAAATCACGTGCAGGATGTATAAAAATGTGAGCAAGCACTTGTGAATTGGGCACTTCCCAGGCTGCTTCTAATCCCAGGTTCAGTTTACTTGCACAGTTAAATGCAGTTTCACCTTTCCGAACTTCACACCTCATTCAGTTTCCTTCTCAGTGATCTTTCCCCTTTTATCTACACCTTCCTATTCTGACCCCTGCTCATATGTTTTTAGTTCCTCTCTGCAAAGAGAAGATCTTCAGAATAATATTATATCATGAAAAAATTATCAATTTTATTACCTGGAATGACTGACCCTGATGGAAACCTCAAAAAAAAAAATTTAAAAAAAAAAAAATTAGCCTAACATTTTAGTGTGGCTATTTTTTAATACATTGAAAATACAAGCTTATGCTTGAAAGCATCAGGCAGTCTCAATCCTGGGTGGTGATACCAGCCATCCTCATGATGAACTGTTTTTGGTAGCCTATGGTAAAAGAGCAAAATTGATAAAAAGATGGGACAAACTATTGAGCAGTCATATAACACTTCCTTCTGTTTTTCTTACAAAAAAGCATAGTTCCTACCCCAGCAAAAATAAGGTATCTGTTATGCATTTGGATGTTATTATTTTTCAGAAATGGTCCTCTGCAATGTGTTGTTTTGTTATGTTGTGGTTTTCTTATAATTTATTATTTAACTCAGGGACAATTTCTAATATTCTTACAACTTTCTTTGTTGTTTCCCTGACGTGGAATGTTCTTGCTTAACTCCACAACATGTCTATTGTATATTTAAGTACTCTTAAATTATTTTAATATGTTACAAATATTTTATTATCAAATCCTTTGAAATCCATGTAGATGTGCACCTACCTTTTCCACCTCAGTCTGAACTACAGACCCTGATATAATGTCAAATACAAAATACCTCAAAGTGCAAACTATCACCTAGTTTTGGATTCTAAACAATGAGCAGGAAAAAGATTTCGTATTATTTATGGTATCTTACCTTTCTCTTTTTGTCATTGTATAAGTGGAATGACTGCACATACACAGACATTTTTAAGTCCTATTTAATTATTGTGTTTTTATGGGAGACAGTTTGAACACGTCATAAGATTTAGCAACGCAAAGACTACTTCCTTCATCAGAGCTATTGTGATGCAGAACGTTTTCAAAAGACTGAATTCTTCTTAACTGGGCAGTGGAAAGCTGAGGTTCTGCCTCTTTACTCCTGAACCTCAGATCTGCTACTTTCCTCTAGAAGATTTTTAGAATTAGTGGGGAAAGCTGTTGTGTGCATGGAAACTCCCAAGACAGAGGGAAGGCAGTGGCAAAAGGTGTTTCCTGGAGGCCAAGCTCAAGCAGAAAGGGAGGAGATGCTGGGATCTTGAAGTGAGGCCAAGCTGAAAGGGGAGCAGGATAATGATTGCTGGGAGGCCGGAGTTCATCCAAACTCAAACCACCAGGGAAAGCTGAAGGGCTTGGTGTGCAGCCAAGCCCTGACAAACTGAACTGTGGAGGGCAGTCTGCGAACATCATCACAAACCAGACTCCCTCTGACTCCCTGACACACATCTTCCTTCTGCAGGACTAATGAAGTAGCAGCAGGAGCAGGAGGAAACGCAAAAAGAATATAAATTGAGTGAAAACATAAAAAAGTATAGACACTGGTGACTGGAAGTCCATTGCCTTTTCAGGAGTTTTCAGAGGGGATCTTGGAGGGAAACAGGTTATCTGTAAATTATCATTCAGACCATCATCCTGTGCTCCAAACTTTACAGGACAGCAGCTGATGTGCTGCCAGCACTGTGACAAAGGGCTCCCACAGAATTCTGCTCATTTACCCTACCATAAACTTTGTGTATCAGGAGCACAGCTCCAGGGAGGCAGTTGAGAATCCATCTGTAACTTTGAAAAGAAACCAAAAAACCCTAAAGCAAACCTCCCATAAGCCTGGAGGAAGGCAACCCCTTGGCATGCAAAATTGCAAGAAGTGCACTTTTCTAGGAAGATAGGTGCCTTGTTCCTGAGAAATACAGGATTATTTATGCAGGAAACCAAGGAGTACATTGGTAGCAAAAGGAGCATCTTAGATGGTCCAGTTTGAAGAGGGTGAGGCAGGGCACAGTTCAGCCCTGTGTGGTGTCTGGAGGATCCTCCCTGTGACTCTCAGAAAATGCCTGACACCTACTGACATCTGATTCCATTACTAAAAACAAAAAGAAAGGAAGTTTTAAAAAAAAGAAAAAAAAAAAAAGAAAGCTGAGTAGTACTACTTTTGGCCTCAGCAGCCTACAGAAAGAAGGCAAGAACCATCACAGAGGAAACTGTGCTGGTGGCAGAGGTTTTATGAACTCCTATTAGCCTTCAACTTTCTTCCAACATCTCCTAGCATGGCCACTGCTCTGACAAATAATTCTGAATTCCAATGGTATAGGAAGCATGTGAAGATTGAAATCTGACCACAGTAATGCTGAAATAATGAAGCAGTGAGAGTATTTTTATTAATCCCCAACCATTTTTTAGTTTTATAGGGTTTTCCTGCTATTGGAGCACAACCCACGACTGAAACGAAAAATAGGAACAGTAAGTATTTGTAAACACTTTTATAAATCTTAAGGGAAGATCCAGGATTTGTCAAGTTCTCAGAAAAAGCTTTACTTCTCACAACTGAGGTCCTAGTTTAGAACAGCATAGCCAGAGTACCTTTCCATCTCAGCCAAAAGGCTGTGGTTTCAAGCTGGCAATTAAGGAACCCTAAGAGGCTCAAAGTCCAGACAAACAGCCGGAAATTAGGATATTTATCTGAACTTTTAGAGACTGTGACCAGATTCTCTTAGGATATATAAGACTTTCTGCTTCCACTTGTAACTAAAACACAACACATTCGAGCCTTGATCATATTTTATTTGCAGACTTGATCCTGGCTACTACCTGAGCAAGCTAACAAAAAAAATCTGTTTCTGTATTTCTCAGCATTGTGAGGAGGCTGATGTCAGACATGGGGAAAGCTTCTGTTGCTATTTCTAACGTGGTTTACACCTCCCAGACTGAAATCCTGTCACAGTAGAATGGTTTTCCTGCTGCCAGGTGCAGAATACTTTGGGCAGGACAGCAAGGACAAATTTTACATCATCCACCGCAAAGCAAACTGATGAGGGATTTCTCTTCCCATTTTGTCTCCTCACAGTTCAATGCCCCCCACCACAGACCTGGGGCCCAAGACATGAAGATTCTGCCAGAAGAAGATTCTGCTGGTGCCAATCCTTGCAGGGAGAGGGAACTGAGCAGATCCAACGCTGACCATCAACCACTCCCTCTCTCCTGCCACCATGGGGGGCTGGTGGCCCTACAAGCTCTATGCATACACGAAACCTCATTAATCACACCAGGCTTGGGACACTGAGTGAGGAAACACTGGCATTTTATCAAACCACATCATTTGGAAATAAGTCTGGGACCTCTTATTTACTGAGTTATAATAATAATAGTAACAATAGTGACAATCTCTACAAACTGTTTGTGCTATGCTGTGATTAGAAGATTACTTTGAACTACTGAAAATATGAGTCATGTACTTGAAGTCAAATAATACATCAGAAGAACCTCATAATGAATAAAAGTCTCCATCCTTTCAACACCATATCTACTGGATGATTCATAAGTCAAATGTTTAGTGTAATGCTCCAAAATAGTTCTCATGTTTTTATTTTTCTAAGATCCTTACTTTATTTAACCATGTTTTTGCTGTTTAACCACATGGAGGTAATCTGTAGTTTTAGAAAAGTACAAAAGAGTTACATGTCCAAAAGACTCAGTGCATAGATTTTTATGTGTTTCAAATAGAGTATTACCACAGTATTCTGCAGTTGCAAGTACAAAGAAAATAGCACTGATAAATTTTCAACCTCATTTACGTTTGTGACTCTTACTGAACAATTTTAAAAAACAGTAAGAGCAAAAGACACAGATGTTAAACTTTTCCATGAAGATTATTATCTACAAAAGCAGATTTTTTTGCCCGCTTTTTTCATGTTTGCATCAAAAATGTATTTTTTTTAAATGAAACTTGATAAAATTTAATTATTTTCTGTGTAGAAAAGGGTTGCCTATTTGTTCAACAAAAGTATGAACTAGCATTTGAGCTATAAACTATCATTCTTGGAATTTCCTGAACTGGAGGTTTAAACCATGTCAGGAATAGAAAGCAATCTTAGATTAATAACACTGAGATTTTTCAGTATACTGAAATATAAATTTTCTTCTTTTTCATTTTCTCCTACTTTTTTATCTCTTAAATAAAAAGAAACACCATCTTTCCAAATGTGCTCAGTATATTACATATATCTCACTTGAAAGTCAGTTTCTAAAACTGTGGATTAACACTGGCAGCAATCTGAACATTTTCACGTTTACTTAACTTTACTTCATAAGAACATTTTATTGCCACGATTTTGAAACATTGCCAGGAAATGTTAATTATACCTCTTAGCAATGACCTGTATTGGGGAAAATAATTTATCTTTTGCTTTCTCTAATGTGTAGAAGTTCATGTCCATGAAGTGGAAAACAGCTAATTCATCCAAGGGGCCAAGCACTCAGAGGTGGGATGACAGCTTTCTATTTCACTTGTCTACTTACCAGATTTCTGGAATAATAATAAGTCAACATCTTCAGAATTGCTACACAAGCCTGCAAAGGTGTCACCAGAAATGGTTGCTTAGGTCTCACTGGGTGACTATTCAAGTTTTAAGAAGTGTTTTCATTTTGCTGAAAATTAACCAAGAGCTTATTTGCTTCATCAGGCTAAGATGAAATCACCTCCTTAAAGCCACAAATTACAAAGACCAACATATTGACTAACTTATGACCAAATAAAAACTTAATAAGTGTTTTTAATTGATAGTTCAAAAAACAAAAACAAAACCCAAAGAAATAAGGTTTTTAAAAAATTTTGATAAAATTAAAAGGCACTGTCAGATTTCATTTTTTTTAATAAAATGTCAGCATTGCCTGAGATCTTTGTGTCAATTTATGGCCATAAGTGAACTTCTCTGGGTGAGTTATTAACTTCTGGAAATAGTGTAAGTGCTGACATGATTTTCACAAGAAAAGTACAAATGGACCATACTTACTTCACATAAACTGCTATCCAGATGCTTCAACAAGTGGTCTATTACAATTTATACACTAATGATTAGTAGGATTTAGCTGTCCATACAGCCTTAAAGCGTATTTTAGAAGTATCAATTCGTAAGTTTTGAGATAAAATCAAAATAAGGGGCACCAAATGTAATCCTCTGTAATGTAATAACTTTGAATTTAATCAGGAAGGTTTCTGAAAGGGAGGTGTCTGATGAGACATTAAACTAAGGCTTTATCATACAAAGTAGCTTCTCTTTCTAATAAGTTTCCTGATTGGTGCAAAATCACCTTTTTGGGGGCTTTTGTCTGGAAGGTGTTGAGCACTGCTGAGTGCTCGCTGCAGCCTATGGGAGTTAAAGGATGCCCAGCACAGGATAAGAACATGAAGCCCCTTCCAGAACAGAGCTCTGCAGAACACAAAAATCCCACAAAACTCTGCTCAAAAAAGGGCTTTTGGCAGGACTTTCCAGAGATTGTGCCATTTTATAGAGTCAAACATCTTATTGACTTACAAGGAAAGCTTTTGTAGCTGTAAAGGCTGATCCTGATGGGCTTTCCAGAAGCACTTATGTCACACTGCCACCAGTAAACGTTAGGCTGTTATTCTCAAGACTCTATCATATTCCTAGGCATCAAAATACCTTGAAATACCACTTTCCAAAATGTAGACATTTCTAAACGTCAAAGGTTCTCCTGAAAGTTTTGCTATAACACACTTATAAAACATATTTAATTCCCTAATTAATAAATACAGAATTCTATCAATTCTGTATTTTTCTGCTGTTTCACACCAGAATCTATAAATCTTCTCAGCACATCTATAAGGGAAGAAAACATTGTCTTCTCCATTCTCTCACAGTGCAGGGCTGGTATGTCCTACACTAAGGGAAAAACACTTCTTAATTTTATTTAAAATAAAAGGAAACCAAAACCACACATTAGAGATGCAGTAAATGCCAATAAAGTATATTTAAACAGGTTTAGGTTATATTCTTATATTGATTTTTGTGTTTAAAATGGCACAAATGGCCATAGAAGGCAAAAAGTGAAGGGTCTCTCACAAATTTCCCTGCTTTATTCTGTTTTAAAGTGCAAATAGAAAGCATCTATAGGGGTCGGAGGCTCTGGCTCTTGCATGTGTAGAGATACTTTTATACTGTGTTGACTTCAAAATTAAGATTCTTTTTCATTTAATTCAATGAGTTTAGATTGTAGTGCTGATTATGCTCATATCCACAAATCAGAATTTTAACTGAGTTTCCATGGAAACATTATATGTCCCTCTTTCTTTTTAGACAAGGCTATGCCTGTTTAACAGGTTTGCTGAGGACAACAGGTTTTGTTTAAGTTACATTAACTGGAGCCAATACTTCCTAATTACATTACCAGAAGAAACAATTACAGCAATGTTTCTACCATGGGAAACCCTCCATTGTTCAGCCCATCTCTGAAAAACAGGAAATATCAGCATTGCCATTGCTTACAATGTGTTAACTGCTCTTCTATGTATCTAATAATCTCTTTTATAAAATGACAACATTGCTCGTGTTTTATAATGTTCATATATAAGGAAATTATCCCATGGAATGTGGACTTCTGTGACACTTCCATCAGAGAACATCTGCCTGTGAAGACGAGGTGGGTCCAGGGGCTGAAGCACTGAAGGCTTGGGGCTGTTTCTGGTGTAAAGATCCCCTATGAATAGGAACTAAAGTCAAACAGAGTGATTTGTTTTTCCCCACAAGTTTAGCCTAACAAGAACACTAGAAACCCAAATCTGACAAGGTGCCATTATCTGTCCAAAAAGTATAAAAAGTTTTGAAACTTTGAGTCATCTATTTTGTTCACCATTTCATAATATTCTCATCCAGAACACCAGAAAGGATGTGCTGTGTTCACTCTTGCTATTCAAATCCTTTGTTGATGGAAAGGGGAAAATTATACTTGATCTTATTTCTGCTGAGTTTAATGATGCATTTCCCTAAGGTTTTAGGAGAAGAACCAGACCCAAAATCCTAATTAGGAATACTTCAATCTGCAAGAGATTCCTTAGCAAGAGTGCTGTGACAATATGCTAAAGAGGACTGGAGATAAACAGGGCTTCTCAGTTTTTTAGTTTAAATCTGCACTGTCAGTTTAAATCTGACAAAACTGAAATATTGTTCTACATGACTGATTTCACCCAAGTTCCATTTGGACGAAGTATTACAGAAAATCAAGCATTAGGTAACCCCTAATTCTTTCTCAAAACTTTTCACATTTTCAACTTAAAGTCTGCAGAAGTTCTAAAACAGGTATCTCTTAACTCCAAAGTTAAGAAAACCACATTATGTAAAAGTATGGCCAGCTGATGGCATACAGAAAAGTAGAGAAATTGTTTAGTTTCCAAGGAAAATCCTGTACTACAATTGCTTGAAATACAAATGTTCACTTAAGTGCCTATGTTTGAACATAACATCCCCAAATCATCACAAACTAAATTAGAGTGTTCTGCTCTTTCTTCTTTCTAACAGGTTTATAGAAAAGAAGCTTGTAGCAGTAACTAATGAAAAACATTTAAGATCTTAATGACACCAAAAAAACTCGAGGTATGGAAACTATTATTTCACCAAAGTAGGCTCATGATGTGTAACTTCACCTCCTAAAAGCAGTTAGCCCACTTCTGCCAAAGAACACTTTAAGAGAGAAGTCAGTGGTGCTGCTCTTTGAATTCATCTCTTCTAACTCTGCTGAAACACAGAGAGAAAATGGACACTGTCATTTAGAAAAGGGAAAGGAATAAAAAGTCTCTGCCAAAATATGAGTAACCAAGCTCAGCCCTGCCATTATGTTGGAAAATAACAGACTGCAGAAGGAAATAAAAGCAAATAAAGATGAAAACACGCCCTTTTTGCTTAAGACAGCTATAGCTTTACAGACAGAGAAAGCTCAGCCAGGTTGGATACTTTTGAGATCCCACTGTACATTAAAGAATAGTAAAAGAGAAGTGCTTTTGGATTAAAATACATTTTATTAAAAGATAATATGCATTATCTCCATACTTCAGCACCACCCAGTGTTGATACAGAAGTCAGATATAAAAATGGAAGATAAAAAGGTGAGATAGACATTTAAATGTTGTCTGAACTTTGGAGATAACAATCTCCTTTTATGCTGTACTTTTTTAAAATTTATTTTCTCATAGGCACTCCAACTGTTGTTTCAAATTTATGCTCTCAACTAATTCACGTGTTTGAGAGAAAGTTCATCCTTTGGCACTTTAGGGGACAGTAAAACTGAAGCCACAGTTAAAAGTTTAACAATAACTTTAGGTACTACAAATAAAAACAAGGCATAGCTCAGTGTTATGACTGTCAGAACCTCATAATTTATACCAATCTTAATAAAACATTTTCCTTCTTACTTAGCAGACAGCCTGTTGGCCATTTGGTATGATCGTCCTAAAAGATATGTTAAAACTTGGTAAATAATTTTCCTTTTCACCAAATCAAGACAGTACAATTTTACACTGCACATACTTTATAAATTGTAATCAATATTGAAAATAATTCTATTAATGAGAGGAGAAACCACAGAATGAGGATCTTTGGAGATTCTCAGCACAAAAATAGGAAACCAAAGCAGACATGCAGAAGAACATATAACCAAAACAGATGTGATAATACAAAACAGGTAAAAAGAGAGTAAGAATAGTGAAAACATGATGTCCCTTAATGATTTCAATCTTTAGTATCCTTTACTTGTGGCTTGGTTATCCCAGTTGTGTTGCTTTAATACTGCTCCTATAAGCTGCACACCTACATAAACAGGGTTTTATTAAAGCTTCTTTTTATATTTCATAGCTACACTTTTGAGGTTTGTTCTTTTTCTTCTTTTTTTTCTTTATTTGAATGCCTGTTGTTTAACTCCTGAATACATTTCCTCCCAGAGTATCTGAAATCCATAATCATCGTCCCAGTGTTTCTCTCCCACATTACACTTTTAGAATCAAGTTCCACGACTTTTAAGAGTTATGTTTACGTCAGAGGGATCAAGAGGTTTAAATTTCAGTACCTATTAAACGAATTTAATTATCCAACTAGTTCCATTTGGATACACTGTTACTGTTCTTCACTAATCTATAACAGATTTTCCAGTATTGTAATTCTCATTAATAAAATACCCTCTGAAAGAGTATTTTCTTTTTATTTTTTAAACAAAAGTACCCTCAGTGGCCTATTTTACAAATTCTAAACAGAAGCATCATTATCCTGTGTACTAGCTAAGTTTCCCAGGGATTTGTCATGTCTGAAAGCAGCAGAACTAACTAAACTTGAGGGATGAGAAGTCTCTCTATATACCTGACTTACCCTGTTACTTCATTTAAAACACTCTGTGGAGAAATTTAAAAACATCCTTGGTGTTTAAAAACTCGCTGACAGATTAAAAAGTGGAGGGGGAGAAAAGGATAACAGAGATCTCTAGGATGTTGTCAGAGGACTGTCGGTGCCTGCAGCTGCAGCAGTTCAAGCAGCAGAGATGACAAAGAAATACAGAAACAAGAAAGAAATGGGAAAAGCCGCAAATCGTGCCCTGCCTTGTAAAACTTATCTGCTATTGAAATGAAGAACTGCGGCAGCAGGTAAAGGTATCTGGCTAGCTCTTATTGATGTCTTAAATGGCTACCTAGAAACAGAGACTAGACAGGAATAAAGGAATAAAAGAGGGATTTATTTGAAAGGCCTTCAAAGGTACACTCTGGGCTCCTGAGGCTCCTGCCTCAGTGCATCCCAAAATGGACAATGACAGCTCACGAGTTCTTCACACCTTGATATCATCATCAATTCCCCAAGCAGAAGCCAGGCAAGGATGGAATTTCCCCAAGCTTGTCCCCCTCTCCCCAAGATGAAGGTTTGCAGTTGTTGGGCCCAGGAGGGTCTGGGTGTCCTTGGAGAGCGAGCTGGAGAGGCTTTGTTATGTCAGTGTGAGCATGAGAGAACAGCACTGAACGAGCTCCAGGGAACTGCAGAGTTACACTGGGCACTGCAGGATTTGAAAAATATAAAAGTTAAAACCTAAGGCATCATTATTCACTGGAGCCATTTGGGAAAAGTTTACAGTATTCCTACTCTCCCGTAAGCAACAAACAGGGACATTCTGGGTCCTGTTTATGGATCCTGCTCAGAGCTCTGCTGTTACAGCTTCTGCACACCAGGGCTGGAGAGAGCACAGCACGGGAACAACAGCACAGTGGAGCTGGTCCCTCACACTTCACCTGCTGCAAGGCAATGGCAATCCTTTGAGGAGCTACAGCTGCCTTTTCTCTTGTAGCAAAAACATCATCCAAGGGAAATGTTCCACCACAGCTTGAATCCAAATCTACTGAGCACGTTGGTCCCTATCCAATGGAATGCTTACATTTCTACTGATGTTTAAATTCACCAAAATGATGTATTTAGCCTTTATCAGCTGCATAATTTTAATGATGGGTTATTTAGTATCTTGCTAAATTAATGGAAAAAAGAAAAAAAAAGCCAAAAAAGCCTCCTGTGGTTATTTCCAAAGTGTTGCAAGAATTACGGAGGTTTAATTATTTGACTTTTTACTGCAGCAAATGTCATCCCTGCTTCTGCAAGCTTCTGTGTTCAAGTGACTACTAGGGCAGAAAGTCCTTTTGAGCCCATAAACACGGGAGTTCCCACCATTTAACAGTGAGTTTTACTGAACTACTACAATTTGCCTTAAAAGCACAAAAGAAATCAATGAAGTATGAGTTCTACTTTGTAGCACAATTGGTGAGCAGCAGTTTAAGAAACATTTACTGGACTTTAAAATATTTCTTCATACACTGTGAACATTTCAAAACCCTTTCACAGATGTTGTTCAAAAAAAATCCTTCCAATTCTTACAAGAGCTACCCTAGTAAATCAACCACTCAGAATGCTCAGGAGATTTATATTCTGGTCTTAAGTCTCAGCCCAGGGTGAGCTGTGACCATGAACAAAAATTCTTATTAAATATAAAAAGGAGGCAAAATCACTAAGTAAAAGCTTAGAAAAAACTCTGATGAAGAATAAGCTATCTAGAAAAACAGTGAGTGATCTCAATTTTAACATGTTTCAGAGAGGGTAAAAAGCATATAAAATGTCAAGATAAAACAAACAGTACACCTGTCCTTATTTTTACGTGTGTTTTTTCTTGCCTGTTTTATTTCTTTCATTTCTCTTATCTTGATGTCAAACAATATTTTTCTTTTCTATTTGAAATAATGGCACAATGAGTTCATTAATTTACTCTTACTGGAGATACATTCTATCTGTGGATGCTCAGCATGTATAACAGGTGGTTGAAATTAGTCAGGAAATGATTGAAAATTGAATCTGCACCCCCTGCTGCTATTTGTGATGGAACAAATACTCTACTGACAGAGTATCTGCCCCTTGCTGCAACTTCATCTAACTTGCAATTAAGGTAAAGAGGCCCAGAATCTTTATTCCCTGTGCTTCTCCTCACTCTGAAGGCTTTGCATCCATCCTGGTAATTTTTGTACCAAAGTACACTTTGTAAGGCTGGTGTTCCAGCATTTTCCAGCTAAGCCCTTCTCACCTTCACATATTTCTTCTCATTTAGTTATGGGGAAAACAGTACAAGCCACTCTAACTTCTAACAGCATTATATTAGAGTTATAATACTACAACAAACTGCTGACTACACCACCCAGTGGATTGAAAGTTCTTTCATCACTTCAGTGAAAAGAAAAAAAAAAGAAAAAAACTGCAGAAAAAGAATTGACACAAGCAGTTGTTTATAGATTATGAACACAGAACTGGTGATAAAGACCTGGATATGAATATTGAAAGAATTTTCCAGTCCAGATAAGAGCAGTGGCGTGGGGAAGAACAGATTTCTGGCCTCAAGAGAGCAGGTGCTCAGCTTGGCTGTCCCGTGGTGCTCGGGACACAGCAGCTCACACCTCCCCAGCCAGCAGCTTCCTGCCTCTGCCAGGCTGCCCAGCCATTCCTTCCCCCACTGTAAAACTCCACCTGGAATGCAGCATGTTCCAGTTCATCTCGTCCCCTATTACATCTCATACACTGGCCTCTCCTAGAGGTGTCAGAGGAAGGTGTAAAAATTCCCATAAATAACAATTATGGAAAAAAACTGCCCACAGGGAAAGGTTTTTCTCCATAAGTTCTGTCATTAGTGGTTGATTAAAGCCCTTAGGAGTGAAAGTTTATATCCCTCCTAAATTATTTATTTTTTGCCCTGTGAGGTAACTATGGCTCCAGATTACATATATGAATCCTACTAATCTTCTGGCCCAAGGATAACTTCCAACAATGCATTTCATAGATTAATTATGGACTACACAAACAAGCACCAGATGTACCTAAGGCAAAACAAGCCACTGGAAAAAACTGGGCTCTTCCCCCATACAAAATCACAGCTCTCTGCCTGGTTTCTTTTTTCTAGAGCTGCACAACATTACTTCCCACCTGAAAGGGACATCATCAAATAACTCTTAACCACTCAGACACAAAGATAATTATAGAAATCATGGTGTCTCCTTATGCTGTGTCATAACCACCGTTTGATATTATTAAATTCTAGCTGATATTACTCCCCTCTTATCCTATCTAAGCAAAGGATGTCTGAAGAAACCCATTATCCCACCTCTCTGGAAAATATGGCCAGCTTTTTAAAGTATAATTCATCCTTGAGCCAAATTTAGTTTGCTCCATTGGCTTATACTTCTATAGTGAAAAGCAGGAAGAAGTAGGATCTAGGGCCTTCCTCTAAGTTTTGTCAACTTTTGGAAGACCTAGTACCTGGCCAGGAAAAATTTGAGATACTCCTGAGGTCTCAAAGTGCAAGGAATGCCCATGTAGACAGAAAAGCACGAGGGACTCCCAGATTTCTTTTTCCCTGTCACTTTTGTTTGCACAGCATTCTGACTCATGGGAAAGGGCACGACCTTTATCCACCATGCACTACTGTATTTCTTTTAAAAGCCAGTTAAAGGGAAGAATTTTGAGAATTGAGGTATGGGCTGTTTCACCAACAAATATGACTTTTTTTTCTTTGTCCTGGACCAAAAGGAAGAGGGGTTTGCATTGCCCAAAGTTTCATCTAGGGTCTTGAGCAAAAGCTTAGCTGTTGTACCAGTCAGGGGACACACATTAGTAAAGAGAAAGCACATTCCATTTCCCTGAAAGTATCTCAGTTTTAACTCCTTCCCACTCAAAAGCTCAAGTAAAATAAATCTAATAAAGGGAATGTATAGAAATTGTCTGCTGTGGTCTTGGGAACATTTTTTAATATAATCACATCTGCCTGGACTCGATATACAATGCAGGGCAATCCAAATCCTGTAGCTTTTAAATATTTGAAATATTTAAATTGTTTCCTTTCTGCTAGAGTTTAATTAACATAATGTTCTTCTGTAAAAGAGATGATTCTTACACATACAACTCCTTTAAAGCAGATGGCAGTAATTGCTGCAACAAAGAGTTTGCTGGCACAGCAAAGACAGAGCTGCCTCCCCTCAGCCAACAGGGATCAGATATTAGTTCATGGGGCTCCCTTGCTATTTGCAATGGGAAACATACCTTGCTACAACAAGGCATAGGCTAATTTAAGAGGCTGCAATAGCAGTGGCTGCACCACATCAGACAACTGAAAAGAATCCTGCTGGTGGTTCAAAAGGCCAGAAGCAGAGTAGGTTTCATGGTTATCCTGTTGCTGGCAAATCTCTACCTGTGACACAACTATAATTTTCACCACATCAGACTTCTCTGTCACAACCAAAGTATTATTTCTAATAAATGGGAATGGGACATGGATTATAGGTTGGGGAAACTTCTGTTTACAAATCATGTTCATTCAGAGTTCTCAATGTAAGGAAAAAATAGCCACATTGACATGAAGAGCAAATCAACGGATTTAATCATATGTTTCCAAATCTGAACCCAGCATGAAGATTTTTTAAAAACTATTAACCTCTTATACCATGATTCCGAGTAAATAAAACAACCTCTGCATTATTGCTGGAACTGAACCTCCCACAGTGCTTAGCTTTCAGTGACCTTGTCCTGTGAACATCTCTGTAATATGGTGCATACTAAAAATAATACAATTATAGTTGCAAAGACTTACCTAAAATAGGAGAGGCACTTTAGAGACATTCTTTATGCCCACTGTTACGTGAAATGAACTGCAGTGCGAGCTCGTATACCCATCTGGTCAGCAAATATTAGTTAAGATGGAAAAATAACTTAAAAAGGAAACCCTTTGAGTTCGTAAGTCAAAACAAAATTATAGATATCAAAGAGAATTTGAAAGTGTCTTATCACATGACAAAACAATAATGCAATAGCTATTACCTCCTGCAGCATAATCAAGAGTCATGAAAAGAGCTGCCACCGATACAAGAGATGATATATTCCAAGGGGAGAGGGATGTCATCTCAAGCAACCAGAACCTGACCTAACTTTATTCTTTGCAAGAGTATCCATAGTTAACAAGGCTACAACTTCTGAGGAAGATGCTATTTTATAACAGCCCTATTTTACATCTAGTTGTGTCTTCACTAAAATGATTTACGGGTATTAAGATGCATCGTAGAAGTAGCAAATAAATATATCATGATACAAAAGTTAAAAAAGCTTTTTGCCTTAACCTGACACTAACTTAAAGTACAGTACAGATGATCTTTAATCTTCTCTCCCCTTTTTTGTAAATGTGGGGTTAAGCAGGATGACTGCAGCACCCGGTTATCTACATCTGTAGTACTCCACTAAATCCCAGGCTTTACCCCTTATCAGGACAATGTGTCATCCATCAAGAATGTCAAGGCCAGTAAGGTCTGCCACTCACAGCTGCAATCCTGGGATCCTCAAGATGAACAATCATGTTTGCTTTACAGAATGACAGTTTTCCTGTGTTCTCCTTCACTGTTCACAAGCATCCACTGTTCCTTTGGGTGTCCTGACCGGTGTCAGAACCAACTGAGCGAAGCACTTGACACTGACAGGCACCACTCTCCCCTGTGAGCCCGGGGAGCAGAGAGCTCAGCACACACTTTTGGAAACCAAAAGGTACCTAAGGAGAAGGTGGGGCTGCTCTTTTCACAAGGACTCACAGTGACAGGACAAGAGGTGAGGCACATAAGCTGCTCCAAGGAAAACGCTAAGTGGATGGAAGAAAAAAAATTATTGATTCTGAGAACAGTAACACGTTGGAGAAGGTTTTGTTCTGAGAAGTGATGGAATCTCTGTTACTGGAAATATCAAAGTCTCAACTTGACAGGACCCTGGATAGCCTCTGGTAAAGATCCTGCTTTCAACAGCAGCTTGGACCTTAGGATCTAGTACTTATTTTATAGCATTGCCTATAGCATATAAATTTTGACCTAGATAGTGAACTTTATGTGATCTTTTCAAAAACACCTAAAAGCAGAATTTGTATCCAGGAAAGCTGTATTATAGGTCTGTAAGGTTTTGATTGCACAACTTCCCTCTCCAACAGATGGAGTGATCATAGAGCCTGGAAAGACTCAATTATATACCAGATCTCTCATTCCTTTCAACACCTTTGAGTTCCTTCACAGCCACAAGTCATAAATCCTTTTATTGGTGTAGATGGCACAGTGTGAGTTCTACTGAAGAAATAACAAAGAAACAAGTCAAGGCACCACACACATATGAAGTATAATTTCAGTATCATCTCCTACGTCTTTCCAATATCTTTGAAAATAAATTAATTTGTTCTATACCAGGATGTGTGCCATTTTTATGGAAGGAGCCACTAGTTCTTTATTCCCATGCAATAAAATCCTGTCAGCACGACTAATGGATGTCAGATGAATAAGCTTAAAAGAGCAAACAAGGGCACTGTCAAAACCATGTCATCAAACCACAGGATTATTTGTAGTGATATTATACACTCCACTGCCTCCAGTCACAGCCCAGGATAATCAAAATCCATGTTCAGATCTTGCAAAAATTGACACAGCCTGGCTAATAATCCACCAGAATTCAGAAACCATCCTGGAAATAAAAAGAGGTGGCTTTATTTTTGTGCTTTGTTTTTGTTGGAGATTAAATAAATTGAAGAGGCGAGGCTACCAGGTCATTATTTGTACATTCCAGCTGTCCAGTCAGACTGGGACAGACACTGCTTGCATGGCTTGGTGAGTGATTAAGAGGCAGAGTAAGTCTCTGAAAGTCATAAAGGCGGGAGATTGTGATTAAGAAAAACACCAAATACTGATAGAGTAACTGAGAAGAAATAGTCACCCTTCCACACAAGTCCCAGATACCACCTAAAAAAAACTCAAAAAAGGGAATGCGATGAGCACGTGACAGATTTGAAGTGGGAATCAGATCAATGCCTGTTATTGTTCTACGTCAGAAATCTGGACTGAATCTTCTGCCAGGGGAAGAACAAGCAGAGCAGAATGAAAGGTGAGATACTAAAGCATCAGATAATTAATGCCATTTTTCTGTTTGAGAAGCATTTCCCTGCCAAGCAAGAGCTTGTTTTACCTCTACATCAGAAGCTGTCTCAGTTTCTGAAGCCAGCTGTTGCAAAACAGTGCAATGAACTGAAAGTATTGCTTACCTTTCTTTCAGGAATGCTGGATGCTTTCAAGTAAATTCTATGATGCAAAATTCAGTATTGCAGAAGATAATGTATAATTTTAATATAAATATTTTGTTTCTGAATGAAAATTAATGAGTAGCTTGTGCCTTAGACTGTAGTCTCAAAATACAACTTTCATTTATGTATTTATCATATTTCATATTATAATCATACATTATTTGATCAATATAGTATTCCCTATTTGTAATTCCCATTTGATCTCTGTAAGTCAATAAATAGCAAGTATTTTATTTTCCAAAGGTTTCCAGTAGCAACTATCTAAAATATTTGCATTTTGAAATAGTAAATAGTAAAAATTATTTCATCTCAAAACCAATGTTTTTTATAAGATGATTCATCATTCTGACTTTCTTTAGTCAAAGAAGATTTAATTATTCAACGCCATCCAATTTTTTTTTTTTTAAATTTCATTATGGGCATATAAGCATAGCTTATATAATTGTACCTTGTTTTCAAAGTTAAGATCATTAGCAAGACATAAAAGGTTAAAATTATTGTTTTTTTCAGTTAAAACCACCTGAACATTAGGGAGCAGCAGATAATTATAAATACTAAATATTACTGAGCAACTAATTAGAATCCTGTCAACTAATTTATGTTTTCAGAAGCTTATTGACAAATGTTTGTTGATTGCATAGAAACCTGTATCTATGAAGTACAGCTGGCATTCAGAGAAGGGAATTAAAGCAAAAAGAATAAACAGATATTTTAAAGGAGAAACTTACAGACTCTGGATTGCTAAAAAAGTACTGCTAATAGTTTTTATAGCTATGTCATTGAAGTTTGTCATTCTTTTTATGGTACATTGACTAGGCAGCAATATCAGTGAAATAGAAGTTCTGCATGTAATTCTTCTGACACAAGATGTCTTAAAGTTGTTACTACCACAGAAAGAGACATTTCAATCTAACAATTTTAGAAACTGTCACATTCCCTTCAAACATCACTGCTCTGCTGATGGCAAATCCTCCTGAAAACCATTTGTACTTAAGATAAAGCCATGGGAAGCACTTCATTTTAAGACCATGGCAGCATTATCTTCATTCTGCATTACAGATGTACGTCAACACTATCTGTAATTTACTAATGTCTTATGAAAGAAATGCATTCTAGTATCTACATTAATGTTTATTATGGAGCTGTATACCTTCTGGCTGTGTTTATGGCCTGCATATTGCCAAAACCCAAACATTTTGAGCTAATTTTAAATCTTCTTTCACTTGTGATACAGGTAACTGGCTTTTGGTTTGGAGTGTCATCTCGTTGGCACGCACAGCTCATGGCTGCCCTGACAAATGCCTCTGCCACACAGCTTCAAAGACTGCAGACTGCAAGAATAGGGGATTTACTGAAATTCCTGCCCGTTTGCCTCCTGAAATTCAGATACTACAGTTGCAGAATAACCGTATCTGGAGAATCAACCAAAATGCATTCACTGCAACGCCGTTACTCAAAATCTTAGACTTGTCCAATAATTCTCTCTCAAGTGTGGCACCTGGTGCTTTCCAAAAGCTAAGGTATCTACAGGTTTTAAACTTAACCAGAAATTTGATTCATTACATAGAAAACAAGACTTTCAGTTTCCTCCCACACCTAAAAGAACTGGACTTGTCGTCCAACAGCATTATTCGCTTGCCTGAGACGTTTGGAAACAGCACAGGGAATATAACATTGCTCTCTGTGAAGCACAACAAACTTCAGAGAATGGAAAGAATTCTGCTGGAGTCACTTCCAAACCTGAAAGTGGTTCTCTTCAAAGATAATCCCTGGCAATGCAATTGTAATATCTTTGGCCTGAAACTGTGGCTGGAGAGTTTTCTGTACAGAGGTAAGGAATTTTTCTCATTACATACAGTGTACACGAGGGCATTTAACCACCACCTAACTGATCTTCACTTCTATGGCTTAAAAATTTACCCCACACTGTAGGTCACTTCCTCAAATAAACACACTAAACTGTCTTCTGATGCATAGGTCAGGATGTAAGTGCTTTTATAAACACATGTGGCAAACTGGAGTCGGAGAGGGACTTCATATTAGTGCACAGAGAAAGAGTAAGGATGCACACACAGCCATACAGCAGGTACAGATGTGTTCTGTAGGGTGCGAATTCATAGATACCCATTTCTAAATATAAAAACAAGTTTACTTTTGCACATGCACTTGTTTTAATTCTACCCATATGTTTTTGCTGGAAACCAACCTACTGTTTAAAAGCTTTTTACCTGTTGCATGATGGAAACATCAAAATAGGTATCAGTACTGATTAAACTTTAGAGAACTCAGATTCTAGTTTTTCTATCAATTACATCAATAGAATTAGTAGTTCTCTAATATTTTCAGAATAACAAGTATCACTTCCTAATTTGTTGTTAACCAGAAGAGGTACTCAATTCATTGGCAATTTCCTGACAGAGATGTGTAATAGCATCATATAGGGAAAAGTGAAGTTTATAAATAATAGTCTCAGTATTTTGGTCACACCTCGTTTTAAATATATTCATGAGTTATGCTGTGAAAAAGATAACATGATTTAATTCTACAGGAATAAAGTATAGAAAGAAATTAATTTATTTCTCCCAGGAGGTATGTTCAGACTGAGAATTTGAAACAGCAGGGCAATTTTCTTTTTTCTAAATCAGGCTTTGATGCTTGCATGTGACCAAACTACAGATTACTTGTGTCTGTCCTGAGGTGGTGTGGAGCCTGTTGCAGCAGAGGGGATGTGGAGATGATCCATGTGGCCTGTGACTGATGGACTGCCTTTTGCAGGGACCAGACCTTTGCAGGCCAGCTGGAAAACCATACTGGCCATGCAGGGACACAATCAGTCCTGGAGTAGTCTTTGGGTGAGCTAAATTCACTACTGTAAGCCACCTTTTAGAAAAGACAGAAGGCTAAACTCCTCTCAGCAAAAAAATCTTAGTATCTTGAAGAAGTTAAATATTATTTTATCCCAGGGCTTTAGCTTTGTTATGCTGGAAATTCAGCCGGGGTTGACTTCTCTGTGCAGAAGAATGTATTGATCCAAGATAAATATATCAGATTATCTTAATTACTCTGCCAGCAGCATAAATATTGTAATTTATTTCAAAAACCAATGTTTTCTAGAAGTTCAGTGATGCCCTTCCATCTTTCTGAACACTGTACAGATTATTTAAATGAAGTGACATGGAACTTACAAATTCATTTTAGCAACAAGCTTTAAAGAAAGCCCAAGTACTATATTCTCTTCTGTGTTTGTATTTCCCTAACATTACTTGTCTGAATCACATGAAGAAAAATTAGTTACATTACACATTAATGTTTTCCACTACTTATATGACACACATATGATGAAACTTTCCAGTGGCTCTGCAGATATTTCTGGCACGTCATAACAAAGCAATAGAAGACCAAATTATTTGACTATTTTTAGCTGAATCCATCACAGACAACTGACATTTCCTGCATAGTGACAGAAAATTATAGACAATGCTTCAGGTCAGGAGGAACACCAGGGTTCTATTCCAAGCACACATACTTAGTTACTTAAAACCATGAAAGGATAAGAGTGGATGGATTTGGAGGTTTTATCTATATCCATATTCAAACTAACACATTGAAGATGTCTGGAACCATGCTTTGGGTTTCACTATCAAAGACCAAGAGATCTGTTATGCTCAAATCTGTCTGGGAATTCCAATGTTATTTGTGGAGCAGTCTCCAGATCTCAACTTGGCTCCATCTGTATTCACTACTTCCTAAAAGTCTTTTCAGGATGAACATTTCTGTGCCTGGCTTTAGCTGAAAGGTGAATTATTTTGGATATAGAAGAGAAAGAAAATTCAGTTGATTTGATTAGTTAATTTTTTTAAATACATAATCACTGTTTTTGGCCTTGTGGACTCCTTGACACGCCACACCCCTAAAGCCCTGTGCTCTGACTAGTCAGGTACCTGAAGGCTCTGTCTGGTGTATTTTCCTCTACACACTGAGGAACAACCATGTGATTTACCAGGATTGTGCATTCCGACTTCTCTTCCCATTGTACTAAAGAGCTCCTTTGGGAAGCTGGCTCTAAGCAATCTTAAAATCTATCAGGGTAATGAATTGATTATTCTCAACTCCTTTATACCTCTGTAGATTTTCTTACCACAGGCCTTGCTTCAAAAAATCACTCATGGGTGGGTACAACTTACTGAAATTTATTTTTGCTCTGTTACAGTTAACATATGAAGTCAGAACAATGACGATTTCATGGGATATTTCAATCAAGTGGGAAATATTTTCTAAATTCATTGTTTCCATTTCTCTCTATAAAAATTAGCAGTGGTCTGAATTTGAACAAACTGAATTTGCTGTTAACAATACCTCTTTGTTCATCTATGACAGCTCTCATTTTTCTACCACCATTGATTTTTTTATTCTCATATCCATAAAAACATAGACAACCTAATTCCTGACAAACTGCTTTGTGAAAATGCTCTTATGCGACTTTTGAAGTGTAATAATCTCACCACTGACCGAACTGAACAAAAAAAAGCCTTTAAAATACAGTTACATATCTTTAAAAGTATGAAGTTGAAATTGAAATTGATGATAAATTCACTTCAGGTTCATGTTAATTTTACATTAAGGTCATTCTGATGATGCCTTAGGTTTTAACTTTTATATTTTTCAAATCCTGCAGCGCCCAGTGTAACTCTAAAGTTTCCTGGAGCTCGTTCAGTGCTGTTCTCTCATGCTCACACTGACATAACAAAGCCTCTCCAGCTCGCTCTCCAAGGACACCCAGACCCTCCTGGGCCCAACAACTGCAAACCTTCATCTTGGGGAGAGGGGGGCAAGCTTGGGGAAATTCCATCCTTGCCTGGGTTCTGCTTGGGGAATTGATGCTGATATCAAAGTGTGAAGAATTCGTGACCTGTCAGTGTCCATTCTGGGATGCACTGAGGCAGGAGCCTCTGGAGCCCAGAGTGTACATCTGAAGGCCTTTCAAATAAATCCCTCTTTTATCCCTTTATTCCTGTCCAGTCTCTGTTTCTAGGCATCCATTTAAGGCATCACTGAAACTGTCAAACACCGAGACAATTTCTTTTCCTTCCAGGAGGAATAAGTGACGGCATTATCTGCTCAGCGCCAGGGATTCGGAAGGGGAAGGACCTCCTCAAAGTCCCCTACGAGCTCTTTGGGGCCTGTCCTCTGCGGGCAGCCCCGGCACACCCGGCCAGCGGCCACCACCACCACCAGCACCAGCACCAGGGCTTTGAGCACCGGGGCTCGCTGAAGCATGGCCCCCACGGCGAGCCTGGGGACAGTGGCCGGGCCAGCTGCGAGCCCAAGGCCAAGCCAAGGCCTGTCAGCTTGCGGCACGCCATCGCCACCGTGGTCATCACCGGGGTGGTGTGCGGCGTCGTGTGCCTCATGATGCTGGCGGCTGCCGTCTACGGCTGCGCCTACGCCGCAATCACGGCCAAATACCACAGGGAACACCTGGCCCCCGCCAGGCAGCACGGGACTCCCAAGGAGAAAGAGCCTCTCGAGAGTTCGTCGGCCTGAGTTGCTTCTGTCTTTGGCTTCTTGAAAACAAAGCCCTCACTGCAGTCGAAAAGCCCGGAATCTAAGTAGCATTTTTTTAGTAGAAATAGCTTGGGTTCTTCTCTTCCTTTTTTTTTTTTTTCCTTTTTCATACTTTTTAAAAAATGTAACTATATATATTGTTTGTGCCAGTGTTACTTTGCAAACGGGATGGGGGCTCAGGCAGACGTTCCACGAGCTTTTTATTATTTCATTCGGGCATCAGCCTCACGTACACAGGAGATGGTGCACGGCTCACGCCTGTGCTGACAGCCCAAAATCTCTTGGTTACAGAACATTCTTAAAAGTTTTTCAGCCAACAGCATGCTTCTAAAGTTTACAGACAACTGTTTTAACCAGTCACTAAAAAGCACACGTACACCTGTTACAGACAATACTCGCTTGTATGTCTTATATACAATATATAACAATATAACAATATTATAACAATATATTATATAACAATATTCCATTATAAACCTTAAAGCTTCAGTATCTTTGCTAAGCACATTTTCTGCAGCTTCAAGACTTCTCTGAGCCAAACTTAGAAACACTAACTCTTGTTTTATTGTCCTTGCTGTCTAGATGATTGTATCTTCTACCTTCAAGATTTTGCAGCTGCAGCTGAACCTAAAATCTTTGCTTTATTTCTGAAACCTGTTTTTCTCACTCAGTCTCACCTCTCACCTTTTGCATTTCCCACAGTTTAGAATATCTACTAAGATATATCTTCTAAGATACTTCATACAGAACAACATAAGTTTATTTATATTTCATGCCTGTGTATTCCGAAGCCACTATTTAGGGCTGAGTGTTTGAGATCACAAAATCATGATGTAGCCACTTTAAAGTATTTCACCATTCTTTACTAACTCTTGATGCACTATTAGACCAAGATATGACTTATGGTGCACCTAGTCAGTGGCTGACAGGAGTGATGTTCTGCAAAGAAAAATAGAAAATAGCCATCTAAATTAGTTTAATTATTTAAAATTTGTACCATCTTAAATTAGAGAGTACAAATTACTATCTAATTTAAGATGTACCCAATTCACAAGCCTTTTTCAAACCAGCCAGTCTGTGCACTGGCCTGTTAACATAAATGTGTTAAAAACATTTCAAAAAATGTATTTTCAACCTTCCAATCTTCCCCAGGAAGCAGTAATTAAACATTACATCTATTTCCTAACTTAGAAAATAGGAAGCACCTCGTCAACTATTGCATATAATTTTTTAATTACTTAGTAGGGAAGAGAGAAAAGAGCTGAGAAAATGCTGAAGGAAGAAATGCTGCACTGCTTTGGATACAAGCCCTGAAAGGAGCACACAGAGCCTATCTGAAGACACTACCTGATATCCTGCTGGCTTACAGGCCTGCTACAGTATTTTCTGAAGCCACTTATTCCCAGATCCTCACACAAGTGCTCCATTCTGCAAATGGAGCTCTCCCATCACAGAGCTGCCCTTCAGCAGGAGGATAATGGAGTTGCATGTTTACACATCCTCCCTCACAGAGGGAACATTCAGCTGGATTCACTCAAGGCTCCATCCTTACTCTCCACAGGGCTGTTTTGCCATCAGAGGAAACCAAGGCCAGAGCCATTTGAATATCATAGGTTTAGGATTCAAAGAACACTTTGAGTGTGCAGAGGTAGTTCTTTTAATGGTTTTTAGAAATTCTTTTAAGGCAACCAACAGAGATCAGGAACTCCATTCACCTTTTCCAAGACTAGATAAAATAAATTTTAGGTGTCTCATGTGTCCCCTAACTCTCTCCAGTGACAGGGATGAAGACCTGTCCAGGTAGCCAATGCAGAAATCACCAATTTTTATAGTCCTGAGGGAAAAGTCCGTGGAGCAATCTGCGCTAAGGGAAGGGGAGCTGAGTCATGGCTTTTGGAGACCTGAACTCTCCTCCCAACAGATGGATTCCAACATTAAGCTTTGTAGATGTTCCCAGAGCAGCCTCAACTGAGTAATGGGCTCTATGGCAGGAGTCATCTAACCCTTGCTCCTACCTACTTAGCAATAATTGCAACCTAAATATTAAAGCTCATTCCAGCATCTGCAGTTACTTTCATGTCCAGAGAAAATTAAGCATCTCAGTCTTCATCGAAATCTAGCAGACATGGAAAACAATCAATTACTGTCCTTTTTTCTTTCTTTTTTTTTTTAAACTGCTAAGTACTTCATATCATTATTAGGCTCTGTTCATTCTTCTCTGTCCTGAACTAAATAAACCAAGCTGTTTCAAATTTTTCTTGCAGGACCACATTCTCCAAACTTTTTTTTTTCCTTCTGCATTCCCTGGAACCTTTTCAGTTCTTTTACATTTTGTTTAAAATGTTTTACCTTAGACTGGGCACATTGCTTCAGCTGAGACATCATCAGCACAACATTTTTAGAATATTTATATTTTTTACAATATCCTAATATGTAGAATATTTGTATTCAGGCTCTTTGATCTCTTGACGTTTACTTTTTTTTTCTTGTAAATATTTGGTGAAGCTTAATGAATAATCTAATCTATTTTCAGAACTAAGTCATTTAAATATGTAAATCTACTTTTTTTACATTTACATTTTTTATCCATTTATTGCCATAAAATTTTGCAGATCAAAACAGTTTTTCAGACACAGAAGACAGAAGTAAGACAGGATTGGATCTTATTTCCCATGGGCCCAAAACTGAGTCTAGGGCCATGCCAAATCACTGCCTTTCCACAGTGACAACCCAAACTGAGCACAGTTGTACTCAAAGTGTAAATCCTGAGATGAAAGTTAATAAACCTTCACCCTCCAGAGAGATTTCACCCACAGTGTTTCCAACAGGCTCAGACACAGCAGCACAGCTCCCATCACAAATCACTTCACACTTCTGATATGTTCAAGCAAAAAAAAAAAAGAATTTACTTGATATTTCCTAGTCAGGAATAACCCAGAACATCTTCCTAGTCCTTAAAAAAACAGTCCTAGCACCAAAAACCTTACAGGCTTTCCCCATTGTATCATTATTCATACAAAAAAAAAAAAAAAAAGGAAGAAGGAAAAAGGAAAAGGTGAGGAAGAGTCAATGAAGGGCACAACAACATTAAATAAGCTCATTCTGAGTCACACTGAAGATGCTTTGGGGATTTTCATGCACACACAAAGCTGTAAATTGATATGGAGTTCTGCCAGAAAGCAAAGTATTAAATATTTCCATTAGTTCCCTCTGCTGCGGGAACAGACCGAGGCAATCCATGCAAAATCCGATTCTGTACCTTCTAACCTGCTGTTTGCCAAAGGAAAAAAACCAAAAAAACCAACCCAAAAATGCCACGGAAGTTTTTCATTTAAGGTTTATAAGACTCTCTATCATGGTTACCATGGTAAAAAGTGCTTGCAATTAACAAATTCCAGTCATTTCTGATGATAAGGTAATAGCAAAAAATTAACAGAGAAAAGTATTCATTCAATTACTTAATAAAGGTAAAATATTTATTTTTCAATAGAAGAAACAGAATTCTCAACTACTGGCAAACAGGGATAAAAGCCACAATTTGTTCTCTATAAAAATTATTGACAACGAATGGAAGACTGAATATAGGCAAACTCCACAGCACTGCCCTTAATTTATAAAGCTTAGCAATGGACATCTGCCACTGAAATGATTGTCTGCACAGATTTATTTTTCAGATAAAGGATCCTGGGAAAGCTTTGTTGTCCTTCCAGCAATCTCATGAGAGTATTATAGTAAGCACAGTATTTTTTTCTAATCTCCAAAAAACACACTTCCCCCTCAAAGTCAACAACGTATCAGGACATGCTACTCTGCAAGGCATTTGCAAAGCACACATATTGTTCCATTCCTGTCTTTCATATAAAGGCTCACTATATTGCTTTGTTTACAGAAAAACTTTCTAAAATTTCTTTTTGGAACAAAAATTGAAGACCACAATACACCCATGTTCTTTACAGAAAATGATCAGTAGCATCTATATTGAAAGACACAAAGTTTAAACTGAAGTACAATTTCTTGCCATGTTTGTCTTTCCATTCAGAGCTTGCAAAAAAGTCAATCAAAATTCAGCTTCATTATTCTCTATCAATACAATGTCCAAACAAAATCTGGATCCCTCTTCTTGAATATCAAAGTAGCACATTTAGTGACACTACACATCTTTATCCATAATTTACAGGAAAAGAGCAACCATTACAACAATCTACCTTTGCTGCCCAGGAGACAAGGACACAAAGGCTTTAGCCAAGCATTCAGAAAGGATGAGTACTTTTACAGCTTGGGTCTTTTAATTTGGCCAAAAGTGGCATAGTAACAACAATTTTCAGAGTCTTGGTATGTCCTGAATTTATAGTATTTGAAATGTGGCTGTATGTTCCCCAGATCAGCGGGGAAACAGGCAGCAACACCAGTCACAGCAAACCACAAAAGGGGAGAAGGGTTAGAATCTCACAATAAACAAAACAACAACTACAAACTTCACACCTCTCTCCAGGGGAAGCTGTGGTTGCTCTCTCGGACTGACTGAAGTGGAATCCCTCAGTGTCTTAGGGTCATGTACACCATGCACAATTTTTTTGCCAAGGCTGTCACACTCATTTCAAGGTAGAACGCCTGAGAAAACAGTTAATATCTGGAAATATATTTCTACTGGAGGGAAAATAATTTAGTTAATCCTCAGTGTTTAAAACTATAGCAATGTGTTCCTATATATGATTGCAGCTTCAACATTGCACAGCTTTATTTGACAATTTCTAAAGGACCTGACTGGTCTCCATCTGCTGCCTTGTTCTGCAATCAGGGATTTATTTTGTTGGCAAAAGAATTCTTTAGCAAAATGCCCCTAGAATCTGATTGCTATTAGATCACAAGGATCTTCCTCCTCCACAAACTGTGGAGAACTAAAACCCAGCTGACCAACCAAAAAACCCCTGCAGCAAAGCAGAAGTGCAGAAGCAGAGACCAGATGCTCTATGCCACTTACTACACTTATTAATACTTAGTGTGTTGGGATACTGTTGTAATACATCAGCCAAAATCCTGGATTCTCTAAGAACAAGCGGTGAGGAAAGCCCAAGATTTAGACAAATAAAGGTTAAATTCTCCAGTTAACATCAGCAGAGAACTACCTCAAAAAACCCAAACCCACTATTCAACCATTCCACACACTGATTCCGTATGGTGAAAAGAACTGAGAAAAAATGGAAATGAATTTAAGTGTCTGAACTGTGAGCATGTCACTAACTTCAGCTTCCCTCCTCAGCCGATGGAAAGGGACAGGACTTCACCATGTGCTCCAAAGCTTTCTGTGGAGGGGTTTACCTCTCTCCACGTCTTTCCTGCAAATCATCTTTCCCAAGCAATGGCTCCCAACATGTGACTTGCTTAATGCTAGACTCTACAAATATGAGAGAGTTTTCCTGAAGCTGGAAACATTAGTCTATACACCAATATTAGATTTATGAGTACAAAAACAATATTCAAAATGAAGAAACTCTGGAAAAACATAAAGTCGTGGTTTTCTACCAAAGCATGAAAAACATTTTGAGGGATTTGCTAAATGCTACTGCTGAATATAATATTCTGTGGCTTATAATGGGGAGTAAAGATTAGGTAAATCACTCTCTTGCCTGACAAGGAAAACATCTATTTTAGAATGCCTCAAAAATTTGGTTGGTGTGTCATTATGATGACATATTCATTTTCCCTTAGGCTTCATATTAAAATGCGATTTTATAGATGGCATCATAAATGTTAAGGACTGTATATGGCATTGACATTTGCCTGAATATTCTTAACAACAATAATAATATGAAAGCAATACGTGTGAGAAAAAATAGGAAAAAAAGTCCAAGAAGTACAGAGCAGATGTATTTGCTCTAGGTACTACTGTAACACCAGCAGATTTCAGTATTTGTGAAACTTTTACAGTATCTGCCACTTCTAGAAATATCAATAGTTCAAATTACTTTTGGTTAAGTAATTGAGAGTCACTTCATTAAAAAAGAGATGTGCATGTAAACTTCATTTAAATTCACTTAAAAAACCCCCTGTGAATGAAGTCTTGAAGTCATGTAATACAAATATTAGCACACCAAAAAAAAAAAAAGGGGGGAAGAGAAAAGGGGTGAAAACCAAAATTTCTGTGTCATAAAGGTACATATTTTCAGGTATAAGGTGAACATTTTCCTCCACAAAATTTTAAAAGAATCTTCCTACTTAGAGCCTTGATCAGCAGAAGTCTCAGTTACAGGAAAACTGGTATATTCACAAATTTTCCCTTTAAATTGCTATTCTGTAGACTCTGATCTAAACAGGAAGAATGAAAACCTGAATTGTGACCAGCCTCAATATGACTGATTTGTATTTTAAAAGGGATATGAGATTTTGGATTTTTCCTGATTCCAAGGCATAGTTTGAATATCTTAAATAGCAAGATCATCAGGGTCACTTTCCTCTGGCCAGAAGGGAGGCCTTCAAAACTCTGTGCCATTTTTAAAAAATCAGTGATTAAATCCTTACTATTTCTTAGCTCATCTTATGGATATGAAACTAGAAGGAGATGCTAAACCGTCAAGCTGTGTCATTCAAAATACCTGAGGTATTTTAGCATCTTGACTAGGAATATTTAACCTGGAATAACTGAATTTATTGTTATACTTAAGTTGGTTATTATTGTTATACTTAAAGTTATATAAAAGGGAGAACAAAGAAAATTATGGATGAAATCACTTGTAAAAAAAAATCTCTCTAACCAGGGTTTGGAGAAAAAACCCTTAAATTTGTATATGGGCTGGTTATAAAAATAAAGGATCAAGTTTGAAATGTTAAATACTGGAAAAGTTAAATACTGGATCATGGCATTACTTGGAACAATTTCTTTGGGAGACTAGAACATAATATTCTCGTTTGCATCATGAGTATTTTTGGTAAGAGCATTTAAAATCCCACTGTCAGTGAACAGAAGAGGACTGCCTTTGCTTCAGTTTCAGTAACACCTCCTATACCTGAATATAAAGGATTGCTTATTGTATTTTAAATATATTTCAGTTCATATTTAACTATAGATGCATTTAACTCTCTCTCTCTATATATATAGTTAACTACATATATATAAATTAGTGCAGTTTCTCTTTTTATGCAGCTTCAGCAGCAAAGGCTGAGTCTGGGTAGATTCACAGAGCTACAGCAATGCTTGAATGCACATCCCAGGCAATCACCCTTCTTTGACAGAAAATGACTGTAAACATGCCTTCATCTTCACAGAACTGGAGTACTTTCATTTCTCAATAATTTAGCTTCAGCGAGCTTCTCTTACTCAGCTATTCCAGTTAAGCTGACATAAAGCATTACGGAGTTGCTTGTTTTCAGAAACTACAGGTCTGATGTACTGGTAAAGATTTTTATCTTTTAAAACAAACAAATTAAGCTATTACTTGATTTGAATTGACAGGCCGCAGAAGGGCATGTGCAAGGAGGGCTCATTTAATGTTTTCTATTTTTTAATTTCAATTTTGATAAACAGGAAGATCCACACAAAAATGACCATATTAAAAATAATGGCAAAAAATCCTTCTTTAGCTATTCCTTCCTTGTACTTAAGTACCATAGAAACAAAGCTTTTTTTGCAAATCTACATTTTCAACAATTGGTGGCAACAGTAAAAATACCCATCTGATTTTTATATCTATTTACATCTAATATAACACACCCAGAGAGGGCATGGCCTCTCCACTTGGGAAGCATTTAAGATCTGACTGGACACAGTTCTGGGTAATCAGCTCCACCTCAGGTTCTATCAAGATCTAGTCCACCAGGATTGGACTAGATGATCTTAAGAGATCAGTTCCAGCCTCTACAATTCATGTATTTAATTGGTCTGCACAAAAAAGAGGCAAAGAAAAATTGAGGAGAATTGTACCTAATTTCAGCTTTTCTAAGCAGCCTTGTATTAAACAAAAATGGATTATATCTCCTCATTTCCTTTAAATCCTAAATTTCCAATGACTGTGAGACTAAAGACTTTGCCTGTGTATGATTTAATCCTTCATTTTCTGGCTCAGTGTCCAGAGGTTTTTACTAAGCCCTGCTATGGACTTTTCCAGTGAGGCCTGAAATCCAGGTTCTGCTTGTTCAATGAAGAAAAGTCAAAAAGACTTGACAATTTTTATCAGACATTTTCTTCAGCATTCTTTAATTTTTTCTTTTGTTCCCTAAGAAGATTATGACAGTTCTGTTATCTTTAATTAAACACACCAAGGGGCTAATTTTCATGTTTTCTGTGGACAGCTATGGCCTCTTTCAACAAGAGGAGGTTTTAAGGTCCTATACCGTGCTGCAGCTTTTGAACTAAAAAGCTTCTCCAGGGAAGTGCATTTATGAGGGTTCACATATTTTATCAACACTCTCAAAATCCCAAGAGGTTTTCAAATTTTTCAGTTTTTAGTCCCTGCTTTGCTTCATGATGACTCTTGTTTGCTTGTTTTCGTCCCCATATCTTCTTCAGAACTGCCTAGGTGAGCAACACGTTTAATTTTTTTTAACAAAATCATACTGATGAAATCATCATCTCTTGCCAAAAAATGGAAATAAACATGTACATAGCACATAGAAATCCTAGGCTGCACTTATCCAGATGCCCATAAGTTTACCACTTGAAAGTCAACATCCAAATAAAGGACCTGAAGTAACTTATCTCATCCCACAATATCAAAGACTACAAGACTGGAATGCTGAAAATTCTACCAACATTTAGTAGAAATGTACTGCCCTTTAAATGAGCATTGTAAGAGACAGCTCCATCTTAACTTGCCTCTATTTTAATGGCTAAATCACTGCCTAAATTTGGATATCCTAGATTAGCTTCACCTTTTTCACCCAGAGGAATACTCATATTCCAGGAATCTCACTAAATTTCAAGACTGGGGTTTGTGGTTATTCTCCTATTTTTAGATCTTGTTAAGAAGAAAAAAAAATCCACCATCTTTTACTCTTCTTCATTTTATAACAGTGGCAGTTTGAAGATGTTCAACATTTCAATGTAAACTTGAAATACAAGACATGGTCACGGAAAACACTCAGCTAAAGTAATTTTGAACATAAATGTATTCAAATCTAAAGAAAGCCCTGTTTGAAGTGCTACTGTCACTTCCCTTCTGCAACTAAACTGAACTCTGTATAAACAATAATAAATATGATGCTACTACATTTATACTAAAGATTTATCTACACACCTTCTATAGAAACTTGCATTCATTTAAGTAAAAAACCAACCAAACAAACAAACAAAAAAAACCAACAAAAAATCACAATCTCAATTGCAAGGGGCAGAAGAGGTTTTAGAAACAAATTACAGAGGCTTTTTGCCAAGAAGCAAAGACATTCTGACAGGGATCTGGTATTAGGCACAGATGGTGAAACAGCAGCAACACCCAATTCCTCTGTAGTAACAGTCTGCAGAATTACTGATTTCAGGATTTTTTGCCTATTTTATACAGTTCGGTCTTCGCTATTTGCAATAAGCCTTAGACTATTATATGAAATATGTTATAAGTGATGGGTTTCTAAAAAAAATAACCCGAAAACCCCAACAACAACAAACAGAAAAATCCCACTACATAAAAACAACAATAACAACAACAAAAAAAACAACCTCAAAGCAAAACAAAATCAAACCAAACCCTGTCTATGGATTTTGCAATAAGAGTTGGTTTTGTTCCTTTTCCCCCCTCTTTTGGGCAGGAATAACTCAGGTTTCCATTTTATAAGAATATTTTAGTTTCTTTCTGCCAGATTTAAACTCTTGTAGTGATCTGTAATAAACAACATTCTGGCACAGCTTAATTTTCAGTAAAATCCCTCTAGGGAAAAGAGTGATTTAACATGAAACGTGTATCCCATCCTGCTGCTTTCTGTAATCTACTCAGACCAAATGGGGATAAGAAATACTTACTTCACACAAATTAAAATGAGATGTTCTGGCCAAATTTGAGCTCCAATATAAGTATTTGAAAATGTTACCAATAATCTTACTTTAGTCTCCCAAGTCTGGCTAATAAAACCTTCAAACTGCTCCCATTTATCACTGCTCCAGTTTCTGCCTCCAAATCCATTTTGCTTAACACAGAATACTGACAGCCTTATAACAAAACCTAAAATTTGAACTGGATACTGGGTACTTTCTTGAAACTTTTCTGAGGGAAAAGTAGGACTGACAAGTCACATTCATGATCTTAAGGAGAACAAGAATAATGCATATCCCTCTTTGTCTCTGAGAGGCTGTAGCTGGCTGAATGAAAAAAACCCTTAAAAATGTTTCATACTGCAAAAAAGATACATAGCACACAGTTTATAAAGTTTACAGACAGAAGCAGAAATAAAAAAACACCAATGTGCTTCAGAATGCAGGTACACTGCTCTTATCTTTCATGGCATTATGCTTTTACAGATACCCTGGAAACCTTGAACACGCTTTGGCATTAAAAATATTTCAAGACCCTGTGTTTATTTTACGTAGAAAGTATGGGACACAAGCCATTTTAAATTTTCAATACTAAACAGAATTACTGGGGGAATGGAAGTAAAACCTGCTTTTCTCTTTTACAATTACTAAAAAGAAAACCAACCCCAAAGCTTGTTGACAGTGTATTAGACACAACTATGTGTGATACCTTCTCAAAGTCAAAAACAAATCGCAAATACTGGTGAGAAAAGAATAAATATCATGACCTCTATTAACCCTACACATTTTAGAAATGGTGGAAAACTACATGATGAACCTTTTACCAACTACATACAACAGAGCATCCTAGAAATAACATGTTAACCTTCATTTTACAGCGAAAACTCTCAATTACATCTTCAGCAATTTGCAGGTGTCTGCATTGACATTAGTTTGTAAATGCTGTTTTATGCTTTAACAGGAGTATGAAGTCAAAATTAAGATTTCCTGAAATGTTCAATAATTTCTGAAGAATGTATCTTGTGGACAGGAGTCAGAAAGCTGCTTTCCTATTGACCTTCTAAAATCTTTTCCTATCAGTGTATATTCTGTGTTTGACGAAACAGATTTAAGATTTCCCATTTTTCTGGCACATTCTTGATCTTTCAGTATTGTATTCACTACCGTTTTAATAGTATTTTAAATATGAGAAAAATAAGGTGGTTCTTGTTTTTGGTGTAGGTATCTAATTTTTCCTGAGATAGGAGAGCTTGGTTTCTGGCATAATAAATTCTTTCCTTCTTCAAAGCCAGTAACTACTGGAAACCCGAAGAAAACCTGGTCAGATAAGCATCAGAACTTGAGGGAGGAACATCCAATAATTTCAAAATTAATTACTCTCATTTTTACATCTCTGTGTCTTATCTCTATCCTGTAGTTGTCACACTTCACCTTTTAGTCTTCAGGTACTGTTATACTCTTGGCTGACAGACAGTAGAACTTTGTTATTCAGTTTCTATGCTCTGAAAAAATCACATCTCTGATAATCTAGACAAACTCACCACATTGTAGCCTGTTATAAAACAATCCCATTGTAGCACAGAATTTTCAGACTTGAAGCCTGGGTGGAACATTTACAAATCAGATAATCCTTCCTTATATTTCTTTTTCCTTATCATAATATAATCTAATTCATGATGGTATAGAATTGTGTCTACCAAAAATGCTTTACTGATAATGGTTATTTTCATAAAGTCAAACGCAGTAGCTCAGAAGGAGGTCTGAGAGTCAATTAATAAAAGATCAAATTCTTAGGGAGAGGAAACATTAAATGTTCTCCATGCTCAGTCATCCAATTATATCTCATAGGTGCAACTGCATCCTTTATATTATCCTTCATCTTAAATACCTGCTAATCCAAAAGAGAAAGTGAGGAACTCATAAACTGATTTAAAAAAATTAACAAAACAAATAAACTACCACAACAATACCTGCAACCACTGGGGATTTTCTGTCATCCAGAAGCTGAATAGCAGTACTGGCTGTCACCACATTGCTCTTGTTGGCAGTTTCTGTAGGGTGCATTAAGGGGGAAAAAAAATTGAAACAATACATTGCAAAAAGAGGAAATTGAGGGGTTTTTCCCTGGTTTCAGATAACAAACAGTCTGTGTGGATATAGTGTTCAGAAAATTAAACAGGGAACATCACGTTCTCTATGTACACGCAGAACATACTGGCACTGCCATTTTAAATTCCCCAGCATCCCAAAAACAAGCTAAAACACTGAAATGAGTCATTAGGTTTTGTCTCCTCTACTAAAAAGGGCAGTAAAGGTGACAGCTGGTAGGGCTTCTCAATAATGGGGACATTTACTCTGTTGGACTTGCCCTGCTTAAAGTACTTGTTAAAATGTAGTTCTACCTGTGCGAATATTAAATGAAAAGGGTTACACCACGTCTTGGGGTGTCACCTGCAGCCCTGTAAAAGACACACCAGGTCAAAGGACCAATGAAGTAGCTGCAAATTTCAATGCCTATTTTGGATTAATATTTGAGATTAGCTACAAAGCCCACTCTGTACTGATACACTTGGAATCCTTTGAGCATCATGAATGGCTCAGAATTTAGGGAATGACAAACTTACAGACCTGTGCTGAAGGGGATTGAGTAGACAAAGCTCCCAGGTATTTGTTCAGCGGCTCTTCTGTACCACAGTGGAAAATGGTCAGCATTAAAAATGTTCTCCTTGTCTTCAGAAGTCAGGAAGTCTCTTGAGAAAAAAAGAGAGAAAGAAAATGTTTTTTGTTACATGGCACACAATAGTCTCCAGCTCTGAAAGACAAGAAAA
This sequence comes from Vireo altiloquus, assembly GCA_013396875.1. NCBI lineage: Eukaryota > Metazoa > Chordata > Aves > Passeriformes > Vireonidae > Vireo > Vireo altiloquus. The sequence goes on from VZRF01010024.1 coordinate 890,778, forward strand.
AACAAAATGCAGGAAAATGGTTTGGGCAATTTTTCTAATACCATTTGTTCAACAAAACAGTTAAATTAAGTCACTAATAATTATTTGTGACACACAGTAACTTTTGTTGAAAGACGTTAAAAGTACTAAAAACCAGTACCTCTAAGTACCACTAAAATTGTTTTTACTGATGTGTACAAATAAAAATGCTTAGTCTAAAAAGCCTTTTTCTTTCAGCACAATATAAGAACTGTGAGCTGCACAAGGTGGAAAAGGCACTGCAGATTTTGTAGTCTGCTGCCACTGGCATTCACTCTTAAGCAGTGAAAAAGTAATTTTACAGTCTACATTCAAAATACTATGTAAGGTGTGGCAGTAGACAACTAAATACTTTATTCCTCAATAATTTTAGGGAATGTTGACAACAGACAATTTATGCTAAGAGCAAGTATAGCATCCACACTATTGTTCTCACAAATTGTAGAGCTGTTGATGTCACCTACTTGTACAACAAAGTTTGTCGTCAGATAAGCACCATAGAACTTTATATTCAATAAAATTAGTTTGTCATAAAAAAATCAAACACAGATTTTCTTTTACATGCATAATACATCCACTAGACAGCACGTTCTCCAAGGAAAATGGGAAACTCTTTTATGATGAAGTCTCCTGATTGCTCTTTCACCCAGTCCAGTTCTGTCACCTGGCTTTCTTTAAACACCAAAAATATTTTCCACAACAATGATGCAAAACCCTTGAAAAAGCCTACCAGTATTTGTCTTCAGGTGGTGCAGTAAAAGGTGTAGCATATTCATAATTCTGCTCTGAAGAAGAGAGATGTGAGGCTGTGTGTGCAGGGAAAGCAAATTTAAGCGCTACAGGTGTAAAATAGTTCATTGTTCCAAAAGTTCCAGTCAAAGAAAGAATCTAAGGGATCCTAGGAAATCTTTCTAACTTGTTCTGTGTGAAGAAACAGTAGATGGGTTTCCTAAAAACTCCAATTTTTCTCCTCTTTTCTTATCTGGCTGCCAGGCACATTTTGTTACTTACTGGTTGGTCAGCTGCTCTGGGCCCACAAAGAGATTGATACGAGACAGCCCAGTCCGAGTCCCAAGGAAGGCAACTTCCACTCCCTTGTCAGAGTTCCTGAAACAGTGCAGAACACAAGCAAAGGTAATGCTTCAGACTGTAAACAGATAAAGCTGCATCACTGTCACAGAAAGCACAAGTGTACTTGTTTTTGAGAAAGATTACTGTGAGCATAATTCTCTTATTTATTGATTTACTCTTAAATGCTGTTTTTTAAGTTATAGCCATCTGGGTTTTGAATAGTATGCAGTGTAGAAATGCTATTTAGACCAAGAATCCCGAAAAAGCCAAACACAATAAATTTTGTAGGACTTGTAGGGAGGGGATTATGTGAAAGCCATAGAATAAAGAAGTGTGTCATAACTATATACAAACTATTTTATCACTGACACAGAGTGATTCTGAGATGGGCAGCAATTCCAGATCTTTCTCCCAGTCTATGCAACATTTCTGTGGTATATTTATTCTTCAAGTCATAGGTGTGACTATTGCTCCAGTAAGCAAACAGATTTAAAACAGGTAGCTGAGAGTCAAACTTAGGACAGGCTTTAGCCTCTAGAACCTGGGAAAAAAAGCCATGGCAGATATCTCAGACTGAACTCTGCTGCTGCACTGCTATCAGTACCAAGCTAATTTAAATCCAGTTCTGGTTTGGCTGCAAGAACTTCAGTCCCATTAGCACCAAACCAGAGACCAGAGCCACTTTATTGTTTCTCATTAATGAGACAGAATGAAACAAAGACAGAATCTGAAAGGGCATCAAAAGTCTCCCACTGGTGTTATTCCACAGCTGCCCTTGTGTTTACTGTGATGCCAGAATGATTTTTTGCTTTTTCTTTTATACTCCTCTTACATACTCTTTGATATAGTTTTATGTATTCTTAGTGCTTTTAGCTCACATAATTGTAACTTTCCAAGGCTGATAACTCAGCTCAGACCCACGGCACTGTTAAACCAGGACACCAAACAGTCTGGGAGCCCCAGACACCAAGGGCCTCTCCAAAATGTATTTTTGTAAACTAAGATAAACCCATCCAAGAAAAAAGTTCCTCAAAACGAAGAGTTCACTTGATCCTCTCATTGAAAAATCTTTGATAAATATGTTAACTTTGCAAAACCTGTAAGTGTGTGTATTTCAGTGTGATGGTGTGCATGCATTTTCACAGTATTCCACCTAGACAAAGTACTGTACCCGAAAATGCTAAAATACTGAAGTAAAAAACCCTTTTCCCCATAAATCGTGTTTTAGTTTTAATTTTAAGACCAAAGAAAGGCAACAACTGGATCTGTTATTTCATTGTGTAGGAGGATTCAAAGACACCTCACACCTCTTGATGCCCCCAGTGTATTAGCACACAACAATTTCTTATCTTTATCTTCTCAGAGAAGACCCAGATAACTCTTTGTTTGATGAACCAGATTGTATCACGTTGCTTTTATTCATTCAGTACAAGTATGTGCAGTACAGTAACATATTTTTTCATTCAGCTTCTATAAAATGGTTGAAATTTAGCAAAACCCAATCAGGATAATCTCCAGAGTTGCCTTTCAACCACAGCATTTCATGCAAACTGCTAAGCTTAACATCTGTGTAATATGGATAAAAACTTGTTACTTAACACAGTAGTACACCATAGCATAAATGAATAAAGTAGAAGATATAAACTCTGAAAAGGACTGGCTAATCTGATTCTCCCTACGAGAAACCTAGATCCCAGGTATTTCTGGAAAATAAACAAATCAAGGATTAAAGAAACTATCAGTCAGTGCAAGTTTGTCTATAGATAATTTATTCTGAGACAAAGTACCAATTGCATCAATAATTTTGGTAAATTTTGCACTAAATTTCTCAAGTACCCTTTGTTAAAAATACCCAGACCTTAGGCATTTTTGAGTTGCAATTTGAGTTTCAATTAGGGTACAATTTTGCCAGTTTTATTGTGAAAGTTGGGCAGCCTTTCAGCCAATCATCATGACATACTCTGTAAGATAAATACTTCAGATTGAACTCAAATTTGGTGGTATTTAGGATCAAATGGTTAATATAATATTTTCACACATATCAGGATTTGTTAGACATTTCACCAGTCTGTTAACGTAACTATTAAAAATACACCTGTGAGTGATACATAATGATGGACACAAAGATCACTTACTCTGATTTATTCAATGCTAGACTGGTCCAATAAGCTTCAATTGGTGCACTTACAACTGCATCAAACAAAACCTCCTGGATCAATTCTTTGTCACCTATTACAACACAATAAAATCAGTAACTGTATGTGCATATAAAGACTAAACAGAAGAGTTTCCTTATAATTTACCATATTTTATCTGTGATATGCTTTTAAACTTATTGCACTACAAAGCATTTACTACATAATATTATATAAAATACTATGGTATTTGACCCCAATGCAGTTTTTCACATATCATTTCACTGCATTGGCAAAAATTTTAGGTTAAAAACCAATCAATGATACTCCACTTCATGTAACTCATTCGTGTATATATTATCTAATTCTCACGTTTTCATGTGACAAGGTTACAATGAGTTGGTCTAGTAACTGTCACAAAAAGCTCTTCATTTCTGCAAACATACAGAATATGCACCTATCTGAATTTTTTATTCTGCTTTGCAATTGAGAAATGCAAATACCTACACATCTTCTCTAAAATACTCATGAAATACCTGGTATATTCTTTAGAGGCGTGATCCAAGGATTGATTCAGATCATTCCCATTTACCTTAGAGAACCACATGGAGTGATAATTTTGCATAGTTCAGCTACACCATCTGAACAGAAACTTGAATGTTTGGTACAGGCACACAATTTACTGTAGAAGTCGGAAATTTGTATCATAATTAATATTAGTGTTAATAATACATGATTAATACTAATAATATTATTTCTATTGATACCCTGGAGAAAGCTCAAAACCAAATGAAACTGCAAAGCAACATCAGCTAAGCAATCCTTTCTCAAATCCTCACTGGTTAAATTAAGTAGTTTTGCATTTTGCAGAAGGTTAAGTACGGCAGTTTTTAGCTGGGATCAAGCCTGCAAATCCATGCTAAACAAAATACTTGCATTGGAGCAGGGGCTCTTTCCCTGTGAGGTAGCGTTTAATTGCTTCCAGCTGAGTCATCTGCCGGTGTTCAGGGTGTAAGTCAGTGTTGCAGTAGGACCTGTGAACATATTGTCAAAACAACAAAAAGTTCTGTGTACAAGCATGATCCCTCTTTGTCTTTGAACATAAAGAATTGGGCTCTGCAAGCCCAAACAATATGAAACCAAGAAGGGTAACAGACACTAATTTCATGCTTTATTTAAAGCTCACCATTCGTCTGCTAAAGATACATCAGGGTGTTCTAAATCATGTAAACCTGTAACAGGAATAATAATGGGTTATTTAGGGAGAAGTCTGAGTAACAGATGGTTATTTGCATACACTCCATAACAAAAACCCTTCTTGGAAAGTGCATTATTACCATAACGAAATAAATCACAGTAAACTATGTTCGAATACACTTTAGGGTCTAACAAACTGGCAAAACTAGTTAAATCAGATCTAAAACTGAAAAGGTAAGAAAAAATGTTTTGTGCTGATATGTTTAAGTTATATGAGTTACTCATATAATATATTTAAAGTTTAGAAGAAAATTTGAGCAAAGACAAACGCAAAGTAGTAACAGACTGCTGTTCATACTCCCTCATTCTCTTTGGCCAGTATATTTCTTTATGCTAAAATACACACTTCTCATTTCATGTGAGCTGTTCTCCTTCTCTAATAACGAAAAAAAATCATTAAGAAGAATTCCCTCAAAACCAAAGCACACAGCTCAGGAACACAAACAGCAATTTATGGGATCATTCAGAAAAGGTTTTTTGTACTAACAGGTCACACAAATGCCTGTAAATAAGAACTATATAATTAGTTATATAGCACAATAAACATGTACTTTGGCAATTTTGAAAACTCTTAAAACACTTATCAATAGACAATGAGCAAATAGGGTTCAGAAGGCAGCATCTAGGTTTAACCCCCCAGAGCACATAATGAGCAAAGACAGAGAGCCAGTGACTAAGGCAGGCAGGGAACCCAAAACAGGAATTAGAGCTGTGGTCCCTGGGAGAGACAGTGAGGTGAAGTGAGAGAGAATCAGTGGAGATAAGAGTGGGAGAGAAGGAACTGTTAGTTATGGCTATGTTAACATTTCTAGGGAAATGTTAGTTATGGTTATGTTAACATCTGGGACTCAGATTGCCTGAAATGTGTGGCTGGATTAAAGAACATCGGTGAGAGGTTGGGAACAGCCTGGGGAGTGAGCAGCTCCAAACCTCCTGCTGTGCCTTTTTTGTGCTTGCTGTGCAGGTACTCAAATGAACTTCTTTTTATACCACTCCTGAGTACAAGAACATATTCACGTCCCAAAATACAGCCGAGGAACAAAGCACTGAAGAAATTAACTGTCTTAACATCACCGACAAAACAAGAAGAACCAAAAATGGGGACTTCAGCATAAAATCTGAAAGCATTCCTCTATTAAAACAGTTTTTGCTCAGCAGCTTCTAAAATTTTCAACCTTCCCTTCAACCTTCTGAAATGCCTCCATTCTTCCTCCATCTTCAGAAATCTTCTTGCCAAACAACTTTATCACCACATACAGTTGACTCCTCCACTCATTTAGCTGGGGACTTATCAAAAAGCAAAACCAAAGAACAGTTTGTTTCCTGGGTACATCTACTACTACTATAAATATGTAAATCCTTGTAGATAATGCACAAAACAGTTATAGTTCTGAAAGATTTCACAATGTATAGTCTGTGAACAAAAACAATAGCTATTACAGTACTCTTAGTGGTTACTTCATTCAGAAAACACCACAAATAATTAATATTGGCCAGGAGTTGTTCTCTGGAACATTGAGAGAGGAGGATGGAAGATGACCCCATTTACAGAAGACGCACAAACAGTCTGACTATGCTTAAAACTCTGTTAATCAAAAGATCTTTAAAGAAAAAAGAAAAAAGAGAAATCTTATTGCCTTATGGAATCTGCAGACAAGCAGATTGTACAAGCTTTAGGAACTACCAAATCAACAATACCACTACTGTGTAAGCCACATGAGAAGGTTGGTACCTTACCTTCTTCTACAGTTACATTCCCTCTGAAGAAGTATTTTCCATGTCCTCTAGAGAGAGCCACACCTAAACTGTGCAGAGAAATAAAGCAGACCTTGAAATCTGTGAGACAAACAATAGCAGACATTCAGAGCTATTTTCATTTTTAACATTTCCAGCTCATGTACTATGATTAACTTAAAACTGTTTGTTTCCAAACCCTCACCAATTATATTTATTGTTCAATTAGTTGCTTCAATGATGTCTTAGTTCTGATGTGCCTGCAACAATTGGCTGTATTTATGTGTGCTTAGAGGTGCAGTAAACCATTATTCCCTGGCAAACTAATAAATGAGCCCCTCTAAGCTCACTGCTATTCACCCAGCATGAGATTTCTTCAGCAGAGCCTTGAAAATGTTCATGGCCTTACAATGAAGGAGACATTTTTTTTGTAAATCAGGCTAAGCTGTTGAGAAACTACAGAAATGTGGAAACTGATGGAGCCACTGAGAGGAAAAGAATTTCAAATGTGACAACGGCATCATGACTCCTCTAGGACTAATTTTTTCTGTTTCATATTTTTAGCTAGTGCGACTCTTTTGTATCGACTTCATCTTCATAAATTCTCAACAGTTAAACACTGTGTTTTGGTTTGCCTTTCAGTCCACCAGTTAAAACATCCAAGTTTAATGAAGTGGCTGAGGGATCCCATGCCTTTTGCTATTGAACGAAAACATGGAATACCTTCTGGCATTCATTAATTCATTGAAGGGGATTATCTTGGGCTAGAAACCTGCCAGTAATCAGCAAGACTGCAAATGCCTGGGCTGACACTTGAAGTACGTGTAGAGGCACCAAATCCAAGAGCACATGAGCTGCAATCAGTGGGATTGGGCTGAACACTAAACATCTTTGACACTACAGTGTATATTTTAATAACTGGTGCCTCTGTACCTAAATCTGTACAACAACCCAAAACTAGATACATACCATGTTGAACAAAACAGCACTTTTTTCCTAACAATATTTCTGTCCTTATCACCATAACTGGCACCACATGCATGTAGCCCCATTTCTGTTTATTATTAGGTAATAGTGCAAGAGTGCCAGTGCCAAAGAAAAACAAACAAACAAAAATAAGAAAAACAAACAGCACAACCACAAAAAACTCCACAAAATAAAAACCAAGCAATAAACCCACTATTACCACCCATGAGTAAATGTTAACGTGCACTGGAGATCAGAGAAATGTGCCTATAGTTTCTCTGTGTGGTAATGTAGCTCAAGTTGTGTGAAATTGTTCCATTGAAGAAAATTTCAGTTGAGTATCACAACTGCCAAACTCCTGCCTTAAGTGCATGGTACAGTTAGTGCTCTTTTGTTAGTGGATTATTTCTAGTTAAAATATGAGCATTTTTAAAGTGACTACCTGTTTTTCTTCTCCTTTCTTTTTTTTTTTTTTCTCCTAAAATGCATGCCAAAATTGCCGACTTACTTGGTTTTAGTTATAGAAATACACTGAAAGTAGTTCAGAAAAAGAAAACATCCAAACCTCAAATTGGAAGTGAAATACTATCACATTTTACATTACATTCTTGTTGTGGGAAAAAAAAAAAAATGGGGCTCAAGATGTAGTTACTTAAATGGATTATAGTATTTATAGCTCTCCAAGTACTTGCGAAAGCCTTTCGTTCAATGCAAACCTCAACTGAATATTTTTTCAATGAAACGTAAGCCATGACAAACACTGTGAGTTTGCCTGTGTGAGCTTGCACAAACTTTCCATCCCTGGAAAAGCTGAAAGGAATGCTGGTAGGCTCCTTTTCCTTGCTATTTTCAGCATTGTCCAGGGATATTTCATTGTCGGCTTTTGCTGATGAGCTTTTAATGAGTTCACAAGCTCTGTGTAAGCACAAATCCAATGAGTTGGATGAAAAGTCCATTTATTACGGCCGGCTCTACCTGAATGGAGTGCCCTTGATGTCTGTATAATAGTAGTCATTTGTCATCACCAGTACCCGCTTCTAGATTCAGAACAAGAAAGTCAGAAGGGGAGAGGGGAAGAAGTTAGTTTGCTATTAGAAATGGATAAAAGATCAAGTGGTCAGTCACTGACAAAATGAGAAGCAATGTTTACATTCAGTGAGTGAAAAAAATATATACTGCAGGGAACCATATTTATAGCAACCTTAAAAAGGATTTTAAAAATGATTTGCTTTATATTTAGTTGGAATAATATTTTAGACATTGTACCCCTTTGTCCACTGTTTTCTTCACTTCCATGGAGAATTTTCCTGTTTTCCGGTTCACCATTGCATTTCGGAGCTGAAATGAAGGAAATGTGAGTCAATTCCTTTATTTGCATTTTCTGTAATCCTCTGAGCTCTCCAATACACTCATTGGGCCTAGGAAGTACCCAATTTTCTTAATTTCTTTGTTTTCCTTAGTTCTCCTACACACTGAAGAACTCACTTACAGATTTTATTAGTTTCTGTATAGGCCAAGCTTCCTGCCATACAATTTTAGGCTGAGGTACATAGGATAGGAGTTCTCAGCATCCTTCATAGTAAAATAGTTTTATGTGTAGTAATCTGGATTTTATTTGGGGTGAACAGTGTAACTGCCTACTATTCTGCAGGTCCTGCATGGGGAGGCAAGGACTAAATCCCCATCTGGGTTTAGCTGGTTAGACCAGGGTCCAGTGTTTAAATACATTAACTACAACACAGATAATAAGAAAAAAAAAAAAAAAAAAGGAGAAAATCCCACTTATCTTACACTATTTTTTCTGCTTAAGAATCTACATTGGGCTGCATCCTTAACAAGCAACAGAAACTTCACCCTAACTGCATCAAAAATTAACATTAGACCACAAAAACCGGAATGGCAGCCCATTTGATCAGTAACATGACTCAGTGGAAACACACAGAGACAGTGCTCTGCAATTCTCTCTGGTTGTCCATTTGTGTCTAGGCAGCTCTTGCAAGGAAATAAATTTTAGCTCTGTAGTGGAAGCCCTAGGTCAGTCACAGCTTTAACAATTGGCCTGGACCTCACCCTCTCAAAGTCTTCCAAAAGACACTCTAAATCACCTTCAAAAACATGTTTCATTGCTTTATAAGCCAAAAATTCAGAGAAGCTAGGGCAAACAGAAAAAAAATGGAAAAGGGTTTATACACAATGATTTACCTTCTTCTCTGGAAGTTAAATCTGTTACTTTTTAGATCACCACAAATCGTTTTTTCTCTGCATGGGGTACAGGCTCCCAAACCTGGGACCTGCAAAGTCCCTGGCCCATCATCCCTAAAAACTCTTCCCTTAGCATGCCTTGTTGCTCCCGAGGAAAGAAGAACCTTCCTCCCAAAGGACACACAACCTCTCTCTTAGGTGAGAGTGCCATGATGACAAAAAGAAGAGAGAAAACCCAACCACTGTCCCCCAGGTCTGTAAGCCAAAATGAGCAGCAGTGTCCCCAGGGATGGGGACAGGCCACCCTGGCACCACTGCTCTGAGGGCAGGGTCTCTGGGCTGAAACTCAAGAAAGACAAGACTTTATTTTTGACAAATCCTCAGCCTTAGGGTTTTGCATTTGCCTATTTACCAGTTCAGGACTTCAGGGAAGAAATAAAAGAAGTTGCTGTTTAACAGTTACACCATCCATAAATGGAAATATTTCATTTAAACACTCGTAGATTTACTAATGGAAGGAGTTATTTTGCTTGTTGCAGGAAAAAGTACCGATAGATCCTTTCATTACAATTTGAAAATCCCACTATTACTAATCAGCGTGGCATTTAAAATGCAGGACAATATTGAAAACATGAGCATCTTCATGCCCCTTCTATTGCTTTTCTATCTGAATACGATTTTGGACATCATGTTATTGCTGAATAAATATCTCCTGTTCTACAGTACCTCATGCCAGATTGAGCAATTCAGTGTAGTTTTAATGAGAAATTGTGAAGACAGACATATCAATGCACACTGCAGACTTCCTGAGTTAGTACGGAAGGGAAAGAGAATCACCAAACTTGCCAGTGAAATATCTGGTTTTATTCTCACAAACAAGTTGAGCATGGCTGACCTATCAAAAACTGCAAACTTTGCAGCTCTTTAAATTTAATTCTAGGGCATCTAGATTTGAATTAACAGTCTTACTCTTCTGTCAGTGAGTGTAAAAGAATAATTTTAGCTGGAGGCATATATAAAATAAAGCATATATTTTACTGTAGATTTTCTTTTTAACAATACATAATAGGCAATTCTGGAAATAGTTTCCTATTTTAAGTTTTGTGGTTTTGGACTTGGAGAGCTGGTCTTAATTAACCATCTACTTTCTAACATTTACAGAACAGTTCCATTTATCTTTAACATGGTTTTCATTTTTTTCCTATTGGTGCCTGCAGTTGTCTAAGACCCATTCCTCCCAAAAGCCTCAGGCAAGTCATAGATTTACTAAAAGGATCTCCAAACTCTCAGTAGTGTTTAAGATCAAGTCTGCATGTGGGATTTAGAGTTTTACTCTTCTCTTTTTGTTTTTTTCTGCTTGTGGTGATTGCATTTCTTGGCTTTGTAATCTGGTTTCTCAGCTCTTCTGCAGTTTCATCTCCCTCCTCAAATGCATAAAGTAAGTACTGCCTCAGTTGGCTTCAAGCCCCAAAACATTCATTCATGGTCTTTTTTTATTTGGGAAAAAAAAATTCATTCAGCTAGAAATTATAATAGAAGAATTTTAAGTGAGTTAATGAGAAAAAGGTTTCTATCCAAACTGAAACTTCTCTTCTCTGGTACTGCGTGTTTGCAAACCTTGCTGGAAGACACTGTTAACTTAATAAGCTCCTGCTAAAATTTCTGTTTCTAATAAAATGTCTTAACAGTAAGATAGCAGGTATTGTTAACCTGGAAAATGAGCTGATATATTTATGACAACAATATTTCATGGTGAAAAAAATTCTAACCTTAGTTTGGCCACCTTTTCCTTATTGGATCACTGGAGAAAACCCATGTCTTCACCTTTCAGAGTAATAAGCATTATTGCTCCTTCAACATAATATCTTTCAATCAATTCCTAACAACCAAGTTTCACTGCTGTAGCATGAGATCATTCTGTATTCTTGGAAAACTATGTAACCATTAAATTAGTGTGGCAAAAAGTAAGAAAATGTCTTAATCAGCTTCTACATAAGTGTTTCATGGGAGAAAAATATACTAGTAGTAGTAGTCTGTGTTATTAAGAGCAGCTATATGAATACATTAATTCTTTCCCTCTGCAGTTGAATAAACAATGCTTTACTACCCAAGCTTGGAAAAAATCAAGAACATCAAATCCAAGGCCTTGGGTGAAGCAGTCACATTAAGTTTGTTTCTGTGTTACAATTAAAATTTCATTTTTAAGAAACATATTTTATAGGTGAAAGGCAAAGATTCAGATGTAATGTACATATTTTTCATCAAAATGTGAAATGTGAAAATTTTGCATCCTTCAGATAGACAAAACTCAATTTTTGTTACAAATTTTCAGAAAAAGTGACAGAGCTTAGTGGCATCAATCAAAGGCAGTACTTAGAGCTGAATCTGGACTTCCATGTGTACTCAGATAGAATCTCAATTATAAATAAAACTTGATTTTCAATGTCACCCAAATATCTTAATGTTCCATTACCTAAACCACTGAACTTCCACTAAGGTATGATTAAGAATGAGGGATTAAAAAAGTGAAAATTAAAAAGAGGAAGTAATGGAAGAAATATTAAAAAAAAAAAAAAAAAGGACAAAAGAGAAAAAACAAGAAAAAAATCACGAAAGTCTAAAATCTGTGTGTAAGTACAGCAATAACATTTGAAAGGACAGAGGAAATTTTAAAAGGTCATTAGCAGAGAAGCTGGTTGAGTAATACTGATCAAAGAGAAGAGGAAAAGCAGAGTATTAAACATGAGGCCAATAAGATTGCCAAGACTGCAGAAGGCTGCTACAATATATGAAAATCTTATGAGGAAACCTTAAATAGTGTGTGCATAGAAAATGACACAAAGCTATAAAAACGTTGAAAAAGTTTGTGTGTGCACTCCAACACAGAGCTTCAGCTTAGGAAGTGAAATGGCCTCTGAGGAGAGGCCGAGGACAATCTATCACCTGGTGAAACAGACCCTGCCTAAAACACAGATGAACTGTTTCACTATTCACAAAGGGGGTGGAGAGAGAGAGGAATGCAAGATATATATTTTGTAAGGGAGAAAGAAAATATAGACTTATGTCAGAACAGGGATCAAGAAATTAGGACATCTGAAGACTGACAAGACTCCAGGGGCTGCTGTACGTGATCCATCCCAGATTTCGGAAGGACATGACAAAGTAAATATGGGAACCTTCAGTGGATGCATTCAAACCTCTCCGGAAAAGCAGAGGTACGAGGGACTTGAGAGAAGCTAACACAGGACTGATATTTGAGAAGGGATCGAGGAGACATCTATGAAAAATACAGACATGCAGTCGTGACTTTGGCAGGAGGGACCTTATGGGAAAAACTAAATTACAGGACAGAAAGGCGAACACCTGGAAAGTTACGATTTAATTAGGGACAGTCAGCACAGATTCACACAGAACGAATCATGCCTAACAAATCAGATTTATGGAGGAAGTGACAGAAAGAACAGGCAAAGGTTAAGCCATGGACATAAGGAAAGCTTTTGATACAGTACTGCAAAAAAGGCTAAGCCTGAAAGGTAAGAAAGAATAAGATAAAGAGTGAACTACAGAGTAGATGGAGCACTGAAAAATGAGGTTAATGGAAAGCATTGTGTGATAGACACAGAACTCATGCTCCTGCAGCTACCCATGTGTCTGAAATTAGAGTTTGGAGTGAAACTCTGCTTTGCACACTGATCAAAAAATCCAATTTTGTTTATTCAGTTTTTGACTTTGTACATTAAGTAAAAAACCTCCCATTACTTTCATTAAGGAAAGAAGGATCTCATGGAAATAAGTTCAACTAATTTCTGAGTTTCAGCAGTTGCATGGGCCAGCCCTAAGAAGACATTCTATTCCTGTTTCTAGGGCTATATTTGCTATCCAGCACAAATACACAATAGGATGCGTGGAAACTGCAAGGGTGATGAGAAAAATCAAAAATACAAAGAATCTGTGTTTGTGGTATGTAAGGAAGAAATAATGCAAAACAGTTATAAAATTCTGAATGAAATAAAAGGGACTATTGTCCCTCCCTTCCTGAGAGAAGTCAGGTGGCCTCTCTAATGACCACTTAAACAGTTTCCAGGTACAGTAGTGGGATGCAACAACATCTTGTGACAGAGTTTTAAAACACATCACTTACCACGTCATCTCTGTCTTCCCACTCAACCTCAGAAAGATCCACACTGCTGTAGTTGGGCTTTCTTCGTTTCTTCCCCTCTTCATACTGGTATAAAAAAAAGGTGAAATACTTAGCACATCCTGTTTTATTTTCACAACAATTTTTGCATCAGAAGATTTAAAAAATTTCTGAATGAGTGCTGATAGTAAGCAATGCACTTAGCTGTAAGTTAATCTCACTTAATCATCACTGTAATCTCACTTAATTCATACAAAGTGCACCATAATGCTGCAGAAATGTTCCCTGTGAACTAAAAACCTACATCACATGATTGTTTGCATGATCTCTTGCCATGATGTAGAGCTTTTCTTGATGGACATACAGGGAGGTCAAACTCAGCTGTTGTACCTTCTTCTTCCCATATGGAAAATACATGAGACCTTGGATCTGGCAGTTTATGTTAAATATCTCCAACTGGCTCTTTCAGCTGTACAGGAAGTTTTATTTACTATAATCTTATCAACAAAATGTTTACTCATTTCACTTCAAACAAGATAAGATGCAAGTCTTTGGGAAGTATGGTGTTACATTTGCTGATACTTCATTTTATCTACAACTTAATGGGGAAAAGTAACATAATAATAATGATAATGTAGGGGATTTTATCACTGTTATGCTGTAAATTGCACATTTAAAATAAACATTCTCATGACAAATTAATTTGACACCAAGGTGTTTATAACGTGGGAAATTCTGCCCTCTGCTGAACATTCAAAATCAGCCTGTTAGTGTAACCAAACAAACCTGGCACCCTGCATGGAGGAAGTATGTAGGAAGACCTGGGAATAAAGAACCTGAGTGGTTAAGCATAATGAGGAGACTACATTAGCATAAAAAGTAAATTTGGGAGAAGATCAGCATAACATGAAATCCAGTCTTTTATCAAGAAGAACCTCAAGTCATTTTATGAGGTATGGCAGGAGACACTGGGATGCTGTGAAATATCCCCAGATTGCTTTTTGACTCTCAGCAGCATTAGAGAAGGATACAAACTGCACCTGTAAGGCAATATATACATGGTTGATTCTCCTGCCTCAGGCCAGGACCAGCTACACCATAAACCAAACCTGTCAGCGTTTTAGACAAGCAATTCATCACCACAGCCAGAGGTGCAGGCACCTTCAATCATGTTCTGCAGGTTACAGAAAGACCAAAGGAAAGCCTTGCTCTCTGAGCATTAATAAGGTTATTCCCATCCTGACTTTTCCCTCCCTGAAATGAAAATTCTCATATAAATCCCACAGTTGCTTTTGTACACCGCAATATTTAAGTATAAGAACAACAAAAATCTTCCTGGACAGAAAACTTTTAAAAATGTTGAGTACAGAATCATAAAGACAAAGAGATTTTGAGACACTGGTAGCACTGTAAAGTTTCTCCTAGAATGGTCTTCACTGAGCTTCCTCAATTTTTTGCTCAGAAAATATTGGATATTCCAATTTTTCTTACAGACAGCTCTTTTAGGAAATTCTGTGGGATAAAATCTCAAGTCAATTCCCATTCTTTTGTATAAAAATTCCCAGCAACTCTGTTGGTGTAAGTTCTGTGAAGTGATGCAGATGCAATTGAAAAGTATTTTCATGTGCTTTTCTTGCCCTCTGCTAAAATCCACTTTTCTTTTTATAAGGTTGTCTACTTCTTGTCTACTGCTATTCAACAGATGGGTAGGAAGATGAAAAGAACTTCTGCTTTCAGCACATGCCTATACACCAGACTTCGAATTCAGGCAGCTCAGTTCTACAATTAATTCTTGCTACAAGACAGCCCTGGTAGCCAGAGACACAACTATACCCAAACACTGAAGAACAAAAATGGCAGCCAATATAATTAAATTCCACAAGAACAACATATGAGAGGATAACATCCCATTCATTGACAGGGCTTGATTTCTGTAGCTGTGTTTTGCAAGCCTTTCATTATGGCTGCAGCTATATCAATATTATCTTTAATCTTTACAGGGAGTAACTACATCTCTTCTCTGTGGCTGCACCAATTAACCAAATAAATCCTTGATCTGATTTAGTTATTCTAGTGTAGAAATGGTCACAGACAAGCTCTGAAATACTGAGAGCTGAACAGTGTTACAGAGACATTAGCTGGGATCATCTGAGTTGAGCAAACAGCTCCTGTACTGATTCCAATGTTTAATTACATCCTCCCTCACAGATGTTGAAGAGCTTTTGAGCTATACTGCATTCTCAGACATGTGCACATCCTTACTTAGGCCAAGAGAAGTTGATCTCTTGTGCCTGACAGAAGTAGGCTTCAAACCCAAGGCAAGACATTTGCATCCTACTGATCATGGGGTTTGCATTTATTTTAATCATACAGATTCCACACCTTGCACTCACAGAGCAAAAACCAAAAACCAAAAGCAAGCAAACGAAGAGCTGGATAAAACATCCAAAGTTCTGCAGAAAAGAATCAGATGCATTCATGCCATAAAAATTCATAAAAGACACAAAGTCAAAATCCCAATGGTCAAGCAAGAGTCAGGCTCTGTAAGCATTCAGAGGAACTGCAAATGCACTCAAATGCACTTAGGACAGGAAATAATAAGGTATTGAGACGTCTAACCCCTTTTTCAGCAATTACACTTTAGAGGCTACTGTTTAATTGCCTACACAGGCATTCAATAAGTAAAGAATAGATTGATGTTATAGTTCAGAAAAGAACAGCAGAGAAAAAAAAAACCAAGTTGCAGGAAGGATGGGATACAAAACTTATTTGTACATAATCTTCATGAAGATATCACCTTATTCGCAGTAGTAAATTTACATTATGTTCATATAACCAGGGCATCAAATATCAATGCAAGCAGATCAGATATAAAATGCTTCATAAATGTAATGTTGAAATGTCCATTCTTCTCTAGCTTCTTTCTAGTTTTATTGCTTAACTAATTTCTTAGTAAAAGTCATTCATGGACACTGAAGCAATTCCCCAGGTTTTACAAACAATATTAATCTATATCTTCTTCTCTGGTAGCAAACCTAATCTAACCTTTTATCTCTGAGGCTCCTGGGTAAAGTATAAAATACTGATTGAAGTCTGAAGCCAAACCCATCTACAAGATTACTATAAAGCACTGAAAAAAATCATTAAGGGATCCATTGGGAAAGATAGAAACTAGGAATTCTACCAAATTACTCTGATTTAAGTACAGGAGAAGAAGAGCTAGATTTAAAATGCGTGCTGTTAATCTTTGGCTAGTATAAAATATGAGGTGATATTATATAGCAGTTAACTCCTGGGAAGAAAAAAAAATGATACTGAAAAACATTAAGTATCTGGACTGAAAAAGAAGAAATTTTTGGTCCGCTCAAAACTACAGGATGGTTCTAACTTATTGTTTGCGAGAAAAACACATGATTTGGTTTTTCCATTAGAATGAGCTTTATCTTACTCAGTATCTTTTGTTTGAGACTGGGCCAGACTCTTATAGCATTGGATGATTCAAACAATGTGTGACGTGTGTTGCTTAAAGACTGAACCACATTTTTTCAGCACCCTGTACACAACCATTTACATGTGCCATTATTAAACTCTTTGCTTTGATTTTTTTTTTTTTTTTTTTTTAACACAAGCAGTCCCAAAGCATCTGCATTGAATATGACCAGCCACGTGTTTATAGAGTCAGAGTACAGCAATCTGATCAAGGACAGAGCAAGCTACGTCTTAACAGCTGCAATCTTGGGTCTAAGGTGATTGGAATTTCTCAGACGTGCTCCATCTGGATAATGGGGAGGTAGGAGAGAGGAAGTTGCTGTGATAGCAGCCTCAGAAGCATCACTAGATTTTAGTGAACTTTCCAAGCCACAATGTGGAATAATCTATGAGAAAATATAACAGTAAGAAAGCACCTACTAAAAATCGACCAAAACCTAGGGAGGTAATTTCAAGGAATTTCAAGGAATAGCTCTCCATTGCCAAATTACTAGTGCATACTAAAGCAAGGAATCAGGTACTGAAAAAACGCCTCCAATTTTAAAACATAGCAGTATTCAACGAAGTTTCTTCTTTTTGAATTAGCAATTAAAAATTTGGATAATGTATTAATCTCATCAGGCTTTGAGTATGACCCCTTTATCTTTTGTTAGAGGAGACAAATGAACATATGCAAATATATTTTCCTGAGCTTGAATTCTGCATAATAAATGTACAATATAATTGTTTTTATAACTATAACTTGCACTAAGCCATCCTGTAAAGGTATTCTTATCTACAAAGTCTGATATGAAAGCTTGAATGAACAAATATCAGAGGAACAGCATAATTAACTAAAATTACACACTTTTCCACGCAGTTTTAAATAAACAGACAGAGATTGTGTACACTGTCTTTATTGCAATTCCCTGGTCTGGACAGTTTTTCAGCTCCCTCCCTTCTCTCAGACTCTGGACAATAAAGGTACCACTTATTTATTGTCAGGGGTGGCTTTGGCTGTCATGCAAAGCCTGCAGCTTTTGGGGTGGAAACAGTGTTGGACCTGACTTCCCATGGACAATGCAACCTCCAAGACCTTCACCAGCCCTCCCAGCACAAGCTGCTGCTCAGTCCCACTGCTCCCACAGTGGGGACTGTGCAAGGGGAAAGCGTGATTTAAAAAAAAAAACCAAAAAAAAAAACCAAAATCCCAAACAGACAACTGCAACAAAAGACAACAACAAGAAGAAGAAAAAACAAAAAAAAAAAAACCAAAAAACACAAAAAAACATACAAAACAAACAAAAAACCCCAAAACAAATCAACAAAAGTAGTGAAAAATCCCTTTCCCTGCTTCACCTGCTTATAACCTGGTAATACATCACTCCCAGTGACTGAGCTTTCATTCACCATGCGCTGCTTAGCTCCAAAGCATTCTGCCTGGGGATACATGTCATGCAGCTTCTTAATCTAAATCACTACTGCTTGGCCTTTAAGCTCTTTATTTCATTTGGAATATTTTTTTCTCTGCTCACATGATCCTGGTTTGTCATTTGTGATACTTTAATTTCACGGTTTCCATCCAGTTTGCAACCTCAAATGATCTCTTATTGATCTGCACTTAGCCTTGAATCTGCAGAACAGTAATAGGTGTTCAGTCAAAAACGAAGTTTCTTTCTATACACACCCCCTTAGTTTAATATTAAAAAAGGTAACATCTTGATTCTCTTAGAAAAATAGGAAAAACAACTTCCCTGTCAAAGACAGATTTTCGTGACCAGCCTATTATTCAAGATGTTAATCCAGAAGTTCCTAGGTTATGGTTGGTAGTAAAAACCAGTTATTTTGGATTGATTCTCCATGCCAGATGGCAGTGAAAAATTGCTGCACTATAAAATTTGCAGAAATACTGCAGAGAAAAGCTGAAAACAGGAGCCATGTCATTTTCTGGGGAAAAGAGAATAATTCTATGTTTCCAGGCAGAGAAAAAGTAGGAACTATTAGATGTGCCACATACACTGGAGAACCAGCTAGCAAAACAATAGAAAATAGTTCTTATGGCACATGTACTTAACTAACTCTGTCTATTTACCCTCCTAGCATGTGTTTGGTTTTCAAATGTTTAAAATGATCAAGCAATAAGGAAATACACAGGGTGAAGTAAAAGTCAATACAAAACACCAACTTTAAGTCCCACACCTCGAGCCTGGCCAAGGAGTTCACAGGCTGAGCTCACGTTCTCAGGTGGGTTGCAGTCAATTTTCACAGAAACATGGATGTGATCTATCCACTGAAGAAAACAACCCCTCTATTTGGGATTTTATTTGCATTCTCGGGATTTATCATTTGGGATTATGTAAAACTGGCAGCTGCTTATAATTATTTGGGGTTTGAGTAGAAATAATTAAAAACATCTGCCTTTATCTTAATACTACCAGACTTAAACCCATGAGCTCAGTTATACCTAACTTCAAAGCTGGAAGCAAAGAATAAAAGAAAGCTTCAAATATTGCTAACAAATTTTCAGTGATTCATTTATATGTACAACCAGTTATTCAACAGCCTTCAAACCTTTAATTATCTTTTAAATATATGTAATTTTGCACTTCCAATTAGATAGCAATTTAATGCTCTCACAGGGATTCAGATGGGCTGTCTTTTTTGAAATGTAAACTCCAATAGGAATAATCATTGGCATTCAAGTGATTGAATTCTTCAGTTATTTAAATGAACGTGAGGCATTTACACTGTTCAAATCATTTAAATATTCTGCTGTCAGCTACAGCTGTAGAGTTTTATCGAGTCAATGAATAAAGCAAGGGTAAGTGTAAGTTATCTTACGTTCCAGGCGGGACTCCCCAGAGAGAAATGAGATTTGCTGCTTCTGAAAGGCTAACACTGCTTAAGTGGGGCATTAATGTTTCCCCTGACACTCGGGTTCCTCTGTTTTTCTGTATTAGGAGAAACAAATTTTCTCAGAATTTACAGCTACAAAAGATTTAATACTGATCTAGAATCTGCAAACACTCCAGGTCTTTTAGCTTAGTGTAACGCATGGTGACAGTCCACATTCGAAGGCTGAAGTGGTGACTTACTCAGGTACCTGAACCACCAATATATTTTGGGGAAGGCATTACAGTATTATACAAAGGCTTTGATTTCTAGGTATAACTTTCCCAATCAAGACTGATCAAATTAAAGATGTGCATCCTTGTATAGAAGCAAGGCATCAACTGAACTAATTTACAGTGATAAGAGCATTCACAGCCATTCATAAACCCCCCATTACAAGCCTTCCAGAGCTTATATTGAGAGTAAGAATAAATGTCTCAATCTTCTCAGAGATAGAGGATTTTGACAGATTTGATTTTGATTTGATATCAATCAGGGATGTTATTAGATTAATTCATAAATCAGAACACATTTTTAACCTCACATTTATTTTAAAAAACGGTAGAATGTAAATAAAAGATCCAATTTTATTTCAGAATTTATGCATTTATCTTTAAAGGCATAGTTTCTTTAATTAAGAAACTCAGCCTTCTCGTTCAGGAACTCTGAGTATTCTACCCTAAATGAACCTAGTAATTACTATGCTCAAAAAGAACCCAACCCCGTTCCACTCCCTGAACAAAAAATACAAATCCTCTTGCTAACTATGAATCAAAAAAGCCACGGGATTCATAAAAGCTGGTAGCAACCTTGCTATTATTTATTGAAAACCACAGAAACTTCAGGGCTGAGAGGCAACAGTACAAATCCCTAATACAAGATAAGGTTCACAACGGTGGCAATCTGTGACTGTGGCAGACACTCATATTCCAGGGACATTCCTTAATTTCTTCGCAATCCCACTACACTTCCCTAAGAAAGCAATTTTCCTCTGGCACCAGCTTTTAACAGGCTGCGCGATGACAGTTGCAGTAACGAGCAATCAGCCACAATTAACGTGGTGTTTGTTTTTAAGGGCACGTAAAAAGTATTTATCCCTTGTTTCTCATTCTTCCTTTACGTTCAGTAAACTCGTTTCTTTGGCAAGCTGCAATGTCATAACGGTGAAATATTTTCTTTTTAAAATCCAACAGTGTAACACCTGGCACAGACCGCAAGCGTTAAGAGGCTCCTGAAAAGCAGATTAAACCTGCCATAATCTCACAACTGAGGAAAACTGCGTCCTCACGTCCACGTTTCAACATGGGTAAGGAGCCTCAGACAAGTTAAGAAAAATCTCAAAGTTCCCTTTTGAACTCCCGAACAATTTATTATTGTTTTTATTAGCAGTAGGTCTTAGTTTCCAACGGAATATAAAATTCAAAATTACATCATACAACCGAAAATATTCTCTCGTGGAAAATAAAATACCACTCTGTAAAAATATAGACTTTTACTCAAAATCAACATATTGGCGCATCCTGAAACAGCAGCATTTAAAAAAAAAAAAAGTATTTTTCCCACCAGCTACAGCCTATGGAGTTTGCACTGGGGTACTCTTGGTGGGAAAGGAGACTTTAAAAGGGCATAACACAGAAAAATGTGCTGTGGATACTCTTCAGCTACGTGATAAAAAGAAAAAAAAATGAAGAAAAAGAAAAAAAGGAAAAAACTCAATAATTTTTTAGAATTATGAAAATTAGGAAGGAAGGAAAGGCTCTGGAGCACAGGCGGGGGGTGACAAGGAGGATGTCCCCGGGATGGCTCCGGGCTGGGGACAGCACAGCAACCCCCGCGGCCCTGGGCGGAGCTGCGGCGCCACCTCCCGGCCACGGCCCCGCACTGCAGCCGCGACACACGGACACACAGGGACACAGGGACACACCGACACACCGACACACACGGACACACGGACACACGGACACACACAGACACACACGGACACACGGGCACACGGACACACGGACACACGGACACACATGGACACAGGGACACAGGGACACACACGGACACACGGACACACGCACACACGGACACACACACACACAGACACACA